>JAIFRP010000008.1:952144-965146 GCA_032403825.1 Odynerus spinipes | reverse complement strand
AATAAAAATATGGTCCGCGATATCTTTCTAAGACACTAGTTCTTAACCGATGTTCCGCGAAATTATGAAAGCCGAATTGTTTTAAATGATTTTTATAATATAGAAATATATTTATTATCATGCGGGATATTTTTGTTTGTTTTTTGGATCATTACTTTTGGTGTTTCGCAAATTTTTCATATAATCAAGTGTTCCCTGACTTCAAAAAGGTTAAGAACCACTGTTCTAAGACAATGTTCGGTCATTCGCAAACTTCCGCTACGACGACGGTAGATTTATTAGGGACAAAAAAAATCGATTGATCCTCAAGCGAATAAGATTGATACGGAATATCGTACCTCTACCACAGACGTGGACGAATGCGTGACGGAGAAGCCCTGCGGGCAGCTTTGCAGAAACCTACCTGGTAGCTACGAGTGTCACTGCAGGGCCGGTTTTCATCTTCAACAAGATGGACAATCCTGTCGAAAGAACGGTGGGTTTTCAAGAGCGTACTGAACGCTCGAGGCTTAACCGCTCCAGCTTTTCCTCTTCTTCTTTCTTTCCCTTTGACCTTTTCTCAAGCTAACCGCGTGCACGTTTTGCAGATACCGACGACGTCGCGTTCGAGGCACGAGATCTAGAGAACGACTTCCATGAACCGTCCACGACGACGAGCACAACGAGAAAACCACCTACCACCTCCCCCGGTTAGTATATAACGAGAGTGCTCCTCACAGATAAGTTAAAAATATCTACGCGCAAGTTTACGTCCTTCCTGTCGTCTTGGATGAACCACGCACGCTGACGTGTCGCCCGATGACCGATTTGCGCTTTTTCTTTTTGCAGATACGGAAAACGAAGTGGGGGATGCTGACCTCGATCAGGACTACGAGTTCATCTTGAAGAGACTAACTAAACTGGAAAAAGTATGTGCGATCGTTACGATATTCCCTTCTTGAATTTATAATTACGCTCGCGAGACGTGTTATCTTATGATTAAGAGTCTTATGTTTACAAGCGAGTCTGGAATATCTTAACGATAATTATAGATAGAATTTAATTGTTCCTAGCAAGTAGCGAGGGGCAGAAAAAGAGATACGGAAGCTACGGAAATGAGCGCGAAGATTAGTCTCGCTGTTGAGAGTATAAACGAGATGAAGAGAGCTGTCGAGAATGTGGTAAGTTTTACGGAAACTACGAGTATTTGTAAGTTTAGCGAGACATTCTAGACCTACACCATAGAATATTAATGGCCAACGTTAAAAACCTGGTTCTAGCAACTGATGCAACAAGAGATATACGATATGAGGAGTAAGATGAAGCATTACGAGTCCGAGGCAAGGAAGGTACAACACTTGACGAGTCGTGTGGCGGATTTAGAAAGTAGGCTAAGAACGCGCTGCAGATCTCCTGTGCCGCTCAACGGTGGATCTATAAATTTTTAAATTCCGGTCCGCTGACGTGAAACGAAGTTACGACTATATTGTTATCGCGTTTGTATGAAGTACTTCGTTATGGAAATACGACGTACCGGTGTCATTGCCATCTTAGCATTTATACGATTAGTTAAAGTATAGTAGATATGTAATTTAAATAAATTTTACGAATCTCTGTACGCTGCTTTATAATAAAAAAAAGAAATATAAGAAAAATTTGAGAGCTTACTGATTGATATTAACCTACGCACTGTCTTTAAGATTGGAATGTTTTTCTTTTTTGAATCGATTCTCGGTTTTTTTGGTATATATTTTCGTGTATGTCAAAATAAACGATAGTATCGCGTAACAAATGATGTAAAAGTTTACTATTTTGGCGCCGATGCTTTTTTCTGCCGCCTGGTTAACCTTTTATTCGTTTTCGTAGTTGATTTCTGAGCTTTCGCCCTTCCTTTCTTGTGTTTTATAATTTTTCGTCTGTTCATCCAGACAGGGTAGTTTCCGTATTGATCCCTCAACGTCTTCTTGTCGTACACTCTACCGCTATCTACTTCCATGGTATCTGCATCGTCTTTTTCTTTGTTTTTCTTTGTTTTACTAGTTTCCTTTATATTCTTGACGTTAACCACTATGAAAAATAACATATATCTAAAATTCTTAACGAAAAGTCTGAAGGGTAAGGTAATTAAAACTTTCGTTATACATACCCGTTGCTATCTCTGATATTTCTGCCATTTCCACATCACCCGTTGGCTTTTCATCGATACCAAGAGTTTTCTTTAGCCTTTCGAGTTCTTTAGCACCGTATCGTTCCCTTTTTATCGCTCTGCACTTCCTCCTCCACTTGCTGCGTATGGATTTTGCCATTGTTTTGATTCCTAGATAAAAAATAAAATATATCATTAGAAGTTTAAAAATTAATTATACTCCCTTAAAACAGTGTTAGAAATTATCGAGCTATACATTTTGATTAAAAACAAATGGTTTCTAGAATCACAATAAGTGTTTCGATCAAAATAATACATACGACATAACCTTACTTTGGGAAAAATTAGAATTTTCAACGGAATGTGAAACCACGGCATATACAATGAAAAATATTATTGTCCCTTACCTTACAGAGTTAATTAGTATATTCGATGTATATCCCATATGATGTTTTTCTTAGAAATAAAGAAAGCACTCTTGGCACGTGTTGCCGTACACACTTCACGATACAAAATGGCAGAGACAGCACCACCTGGATCGTATGTAGTCTAACTGACCAATCGTAGGTAAGTCGACCGACTACTAGCACCCTCTCGCGTTTAATGTAACAACTTCAGATAGTACAATACTCTTTGTATGGATATTTTAGAATCATAGTGTGCTGAAAGTTCTATCAATTATTTAAACATTAACAAAGTATGTGATATTATTAATTATGTGCTACATTCATCGTGTTTCGTATAAGAATGTTCATCGCGTTCCAATCGACAGGAGGATTCAAGATTTTATTACAAAAAAGACACGGGGTAAGTTTGGCAATGCACAAAGCATATTGCGCATGTTTAGAATAATTATTAATTTTATTCGAATAATTATTACGATTAAGTGTTAGTAGTAACGCGATTTCAGAAATTAGGACACAAGTTAAATTATTACAGTAAGCAGACCATCCGTACTCTCAATTTCGTTGAAGACACTCCCAAGAAAGTAAACACGGACATTATCGTTATCGCAAGTTATAGGAATAGCGTGATACTCATCTGCGATAATAGATACACGCAATGCATTCTGACGAGTAAATTCTTCTTTTTGGAAAGATAAGTACACGGAAGAGCGTCTAAGAGATTGCCATACTGTCAACCATTCACTGAATATTTTTCACTCTATTTTTTTATTCTTTCTCTCTCTCTCTCTCTCTCTCTCTCTCAACAGACCACTGTTGATTACTGGAACGATACGATCTACTTTCCACTTATCTAATTAGCATATCTCGGTGAACTCCATTACGAACGGCACACATAGGCAAGCGTTAGGGAAATTATACAATTAAATTACAAATTACTCGGTGAATAAATTTAATCGACGAAAGTAACTGCAACGCATAACGATCGATAAAATTTGCACGAAAGCTATTTAAAAGAATAGCCGAAAACTTGGAGATACGATAAAAAGATTTATAAAATAACGATCGTAACTCATTCGAGCATGGTAAATCCGTATAAAATACCTTAATAAGAAACGAATCGGAGCGAGGGCAACGACGTCTTACGTATCGATATTGTTATACCTTTCACTTTACTATTACTTATGCAAATTTTTCTAATTAAACGTTCGTGCTTAAAAAAAAGAAGAAAAAGAAAAAGAAATTACATACTTCCTTGATTGCACTCGCGAGAACGAAGCGCGAGTTTTTCAAAAGAACGACCGCGAGGAGATAAAAAAGACAAAGCAAGGTAATCTTATTGTCAACGGTGGAACGTTGGCACGCGATTCGAACACTACACGCGCTACGCTGCGACGTGCCGTACGGTAAGCAGAAAATATCTTCTATCGCGAGAAAAGGTCTTATCGGCGAGTGTCAGTGCTATAAAGCCGAGTACGAAGAGTAACTCGTTAATGTAGTAATGGGCTAACTAAAGCGACGTCGAGGGCCCTCGTCGACGTGGGCAGACACTTGGCTCTCCTTTTTTCGCATTGTTAGTGCAATCGTTTGGATCGTCGGATGAAACGTCGGACACCGCCGCGCCGGAGAGTAGACGATCACGACAACGACGACAATGTCCTCTTCCTTCTCTTGGAACTTTAACGAGGAGTAAGTAAACGCTCGCGTTGCGATTCGGTGAAGTCACGATAGTTGCTACTGGATTCTGGCTTGTTAATTTTATTAGATATATGTATATGTTACGGGCGAAGTATATACACCTATCCCTCAATTTACACGGTACTTTGTTACACGTATTCGCTTTTATACGGTTTTCACAAAAACGAATTTTAAAAACTAAAAACTATTAAAAGCAAAAATTTAAACTGTGCACATAATTGTACAGTCATAATTTAGTATCGTTCGATATTACGAGGAACCGATCTTCCGTATAAATCGAGGGATAGGTGTAATTCGAACAGTCTATAGAATGACTAAGAAATGTATATAATTTCTAAAATCATTAGGCATTGTATGAACTAAATTATATACATTTCCTAGTCATTCTATAAAATTTCGGAATTATATACTTTGCCGGTGACATATACATAATGATGCGGTGTTCAGTTTTTCTTCATGATCGTCACTCACTTATGCACTATTGCAATCTGTTTCTTTTTCGTTCGGGGTGCGGCACGTGCGTGTTTTTAAGAGCGGTCACTCTGGGTCATTCTTCTGTAAGTCGTCGATGCTTAAATACGTAAAGAACGGTCTTTTTAAAACATAGTCTATTGTACAAAAAACCTAAAGAATAAACATTACTATTGTACAATTATTTTTCTCCCACTGGACTAACTATAGTATTATTTAATAGTAAATATACTAACAGCTTATAAACATACTAACTAATTTTAAGAATAAAATTTCATTCATTTTATTCGGCGTAACCCTGAGCGATTCGTTTGGAAATACGTACAATCTCTCTTGTTAGTTGCAATTTGTGTAACTCGTTATTTTATTACTTTACGAATCCACGAGTGTATGTACAGTGTGTGTCAAAAATATTCGTATGCACTTTCAAATTAAAGTTTTAGAAACGAACGGTAGCAGTTATCGTACCGTGCAGAGGCACAAACGGAATCGATTTTCAATTAATGCCAAATCAAATAATGCCATCGTCAACGTTGTGGTCGGACGGAAAAGCCGGCGCGACCGGTGGCTTTTAAACTTTCAATGATTGGATTCAGTCCGTGAATCGACGTTAGAGTTTGCTCAACGAATTGAGTAGGAATGATTACGTGTATTGCTGTTATCGGATTTCCAATCGATAGTACGCTTTATATAGCCAAAAAACGATAAGTGATTGCGTCACGTGTAAAAATGTGCAAAAATATGTAAAAGCGTGGAATGTAATTTTACAGAAAGACGATTAAATTTTTCGATTGTAACGCTTCGTTTACGGACATTTACAGCCGTCAAATTGACGAGTATCTTTGACATACAGTTTTAGAATTACAAGCATGAGGAGGAAACAAATTTGGATATACGTTGATATTATTCCGATAATAAAAGTTAGCAAAAATTACTAGAAAAAATAGTAATAGTTTCTGTAATCTTATTCGTCAAATCTGAAACCCGTCAAATTAACGCGTCCTGTACCTAAACCTACTATTAATGCACTCAAGAGCAACGGAAAACGATAGGAATAATCCTCGAAGAAGTAAGAAGATACAACCTTATCGCCTCTTCTTTTTCTTTTTTTTACTCACAATCGAAGAAATCGAATGAATCGAGTGCTTCCTCTCGCGTGACGCGTGATTCCGCGAAAAGTGGATCGGTCGTCGCGTGTCTCCTATCTTTCGGGTTACTTAATCGAAAGGAACGTCGCGTTACATCGTGGAAAGAGTCACAATCGCCGGAAGAAAATGAATCGTCGAATAAGCTCGTTTCTTCCTCCCCCTCCTATTTTTTCGTTTCTTTTTTCTATCGGGTCATCGAACTACGAGAAATGAAAGACACACACACACACACACACACACAGAAAGAGAAAGAGAGAGAGAGAGAGCAATGGCCTTCGTCGTAACCGTGAAGGTACACTCTCTCTCTATGACTGGATTATCGACTACCCCACAAAGTTCTTCTCCTTCGTAGCGTATCTCTGCCATCTCATCGGAATCTCGTTAGACGGTAAACACTCGGAGGAACGATTTCACGGTGTTAGCCATCGCTCCGGCCACTACTTAGATACTTCTTCGCTCGTCCGTCGCGAATGCATGCTAGTCAGATTCTTTATTTTCCTCTGTGTGAAATAGAACCGTAAGAGTCGTAATCCGTTACAAGGACGTTATGCTACTATGTGTTACGACTGTATGGCTCGATAATGCGACACGAAGTCGAAGAAACGCCACGATAGTTGCCACTCCTCGATTTATCGTTTTATTCTTTTCTTATCGTTCAAGGATGCGGCTAGGTTTCGCTCTTCTTCCATTTTTTTATCTCTTCACTACACGAGCATTATACAGGGCGTTTCACCTAACTTGACCACTTGAAATATCTCTAAATGTTGAATTCGATTTTTTATGAGCTGTAAGACTATCGCGATGAAAATATATCGACCTATTTAAGAAAACGTCGATGAGCTGGATATCTCGGAAAAAATTATCGTAAACAAATTGTTCGGTTGATCTGAGCGATTTTCCCTTTAAATCGAACAAATTTTTCCTGAAACATTTTTCCATATCGTCAAAGCCAAGCGAGATATTTCAAGTGGTCAAATTAGGTGAAACACCCTGTAGATAATCCTCTACATAGATAAAACTACAATAATTATATGAAATATAAAAAGTATTACGAGATTTTATTAATCCTCTAATCGTCTTGTAGAAATACCGTGTTATACGGAGGTTGCATTTGCACTTCGTTTTATATTTGCTCGCGTTGGTGGCTCGTACTTTATCGTCGTCGAGCCCTTTTCATCACGAGCTCGTCCGCTCGAAAAAAGAAACAATGGGAGTACCAATTAAACTCATTTAACCGTAGACACGCGTATTATGTAAGAGCTAAACTTAGGAGGGTTGATGACGAGCACGTCGCATTTTACGAGACCCTCGATCGCCGTAGTGCTCGCGTGAATCTTATCTCGCGCGTCGGCGTGTCGCCGTTAAAATAGTTCTCGTTTTTATGAATCGTCGTTCAAGAATTAAACTCGACGCGACGTGGATACGCGTGATAAAGGAAGACATGAAAAAGTGTCGTTTGCGTTTCTTTCAACAACGGACACGCGTTTCGATGAATTACGAGTTTAGAAAAAAGGTCCATGGTTTTTAAATAAAATATATTTGTACGTGATATAAATCCATTTATGATTTATTTATTCTCAAAACGATAAGCTTTTCTTTATTCATATTTTTATTATATATTGTATTTATTTGTATAATATTAGGTGTACCAATGAATTATCCAAACTTTTGTAACCGGTTAAAGAATAACTTTGAAAATCAAGTGATTTCGCCGCTCTTTTGCTATTACGTAGTATGAACATTCACTTATTAGAACTGACGATCGGTTTGGTATAAAAGTGAATATAACCGTAAAATAGATTCAGTTAAATAGCGTCAAAAATGGCAATAGATAAAGTGCATATCCGACACTGTATTCCTTAGGAATTTTAACAAGGAAAAAAAGTGCTACGAAAGCATGCAAATCAATTTGCGCTACTCTCGGGAACGATGCTGTATCATACGACGTGAGCGCATTTTGGTTTAGACGGTTTAAAAGTGATGATATCAGTTCGATCGTTAAACCACGATCTGGAGGCCCTTGGAAGTACGACAATGATGATTTGGAACAATTGTTGACTGAGAATTCTATAATAACGCAAAAACAGCTTGTACAGAAGTTGGGAGTAACACAGCAAACGATTAAAGAAAGATTTTTTTAATGAATGTTAACTTTCACTGAAAAATTTGGATTATTCATTGGTACATCTTCTAATATATAAATCTATCTTTTTTTCTTACGAGTGGTGTTTATATTTCAGATGTAAAACGGTGAAAATGCAGCACGCGACAGAATTCTACATCTATAAATCATGCGATGACTTGTCCAGCGTCGACGAGGAGCTCGAAAATTTATGCCTCGAGTAAGTAAATTACAGGATCCGTATCTTACGCTTCATTGAAGCTTTAACGTACTATGAAAATACGACCAATTTCTCGTTAGCTACGCGAAAGATCGAGGGTAACGATTCGTAACCAAATTATGGCGATATAAAAAATGAATTAATTAGATTAACATAGAAAAACGATAAAAGCGTTATTTATCGTACGCGAGCACGCCAACGCACGAGGAGAGTTCCTATTTCTCGACCTCCATCGTAACCAGCGCGGAAAATCTGTCAAACTTCCCGAAAGTAAAATCACGATCGATGGAAATGGAAAGCCGTCGAGCAGGCTCGCGCTTACCTACCTACCTACCTCGATGGTACCTTGCAACGTGTTTGCTCGGTGCTCCGAGAGATCCGCTCGATTCCGCGTCGCTTTTAAACGCCGCTTACGCGCGCATTTTAATCGAGCGACTTTCACTGATAACGAGAACGACGACACGCTGCCGGAACCGACGGCTTCCGAACTTTTAGACGAGTCAGCAGTCGAGTTCGCAGTCTCGATCGTGTTCGACTCGTTTTTCGCAACTTCCTTTACCTATTCCTCATTTTTATTTTTTTTTTTTTTACGGACGTTGACGAATTTTTATAACGAGATGCCAGTGGAGGAATATTTCAGTCGTATGCAGTGAGGTGAGTCGTTGGAAGTTAAATTACTGAGAGTCGATTACGATACGGTGATTAATTTTCTAAAAAAACGGAATGATACGGGAGTTAAAAATAATGTAAACAAATAAATGATTTAATTTACGTTGCTTAATACTAGGTTTACGGGACGCGTCAATTTGACGGGTTTCAGATTTGAAGAGTAAAATTACAGAAACTATTACTATTTTTTTAGTAATTTTTGCTAACTTTTATTATTGGAATAATATCACATACATATATCCAAATTTGTTTCCTCCTCGTGCTTATAATTCTAAAACTGTATGTCGCGTATCTATCTTTCTGGATATCTGTCAATTTTAGGGCTGTAAATGTCCATAAACCTAGTATTAAAAATGCATATCACGTGTCACTTTGTACAGCGGTAATCTGTAATTCGAAACTTTTCTTTACTTATTTCCCAACAATTCGAAACTCGCGATATTTAGCATTCTAACAACGACACAGGACAATCATGATCGTAATACGCACCAATGAAGTACGAAACAAAAAGTTCTATAAAATCGTACAAATTACCTCCGGATCTTCATACTCTACCTACTGGAGCGGCATGTCATCGTCCATAACTTTCATTGATAATGACTACAGCTTGGCAAAGTTGTTTCCGCGAAATGATATAGGTACATCCATTTACTCGATAATGCTCTTGCCTTACGCCGCGTATCGTAGCACGTGCAAGCGTTTGTAGGCCGTTCATAAAATATTTCGAAAACCATAGACACAAGATGCTCGCTAGCTCGCTCGCTCGTTTTCCGTTTTCCGTGCACTTGGACGTGTCCTACAAAATATTTACAAACTGTATAATGCGATACATATAATAACGAGGAATGGCTATAAATAAATACGGTCTCGGTAATGTATGTACAGAAAAATTTCCCGTATCCGAACCTCCATTATCCGAACGTTCTATTATTCGAAAATTCTACTATTCAAACTGCGTTTGTATGTATGTTACCGCCAAAGTATTTAATTCCGGTATTCTATAGAAAACCTAGGTATTCCATAGAATGACTAACGATTTCAGGCAATGTATAAAATAAATTATGTTATGTACGTTTTTTAAGTATTGTGTAAAATACCCAGACATAACCCAGATAACGTGTGAATTTTTTTTAGATTTAAATATTTTTATATAGTTTACCTAGCCATTTTATAGAATACCTGGGTTGTGTCTGAGTTGTGTCTGGGCATTTTATATAATGCCCAGAAAATTAATTTATTTCATACAATGCCTGATGATTTTGGAAATTTATAAAATACCTAGGAATTCTATACAATGCCGGATTATATACTTTACCGGTAACATATGTATGCTTGTACTTGAAATAAGGCTTCGATGATTAGTGACATACTAAAAATCTTATGTGATTTACAAGCCAAAAAGATGTGAAATCCATAAATACTGCACAAATTGCAATTCTTTAATTTTCTTTTAAAGAAATGAAATTCAATATCTATTATCCAAAACTTCCAGTATCCTAACACTTTTTCTCCCCATTAGTTCGGATATGGGAAACTCTGCTGTATATCTAACCAGAGTAAATACGATAAAATACAACAAATATTGTATACCCTATTAAAGAAAACGCGTTACAGGTGATCCTTGTATACCACATAAAATTCGATCCGTGTTATACAAGAAAATTCACGATCCGCAGACTCTATTATATCAAAATCATGTTCTCAAGGTATCCTCTTTACCGCATTTAATTCCCAAGCGCAAGGAAAAGCCGACCCCACGGCCGGCAGACATCGCATTATACTCAGCAACCACATTCGCCAAAGTTATCGATCTGCTTTTTCTCGCAACGTTGCCCATACCGTGCGCACGCGTACACAGGAGTGATTTTTAGTTACGGCAGCTTTCGAAATAAGGATAACCTCCGGTAGATACGAATCGATACGATCGTGAAGTAGGTATGCGAGCAATCGATCGTGTACATGCCACCAGAGTGGTTATTCTATTTTGACAGGCACGATCTAGGACGGACTCTAGATCGAAACGGTCCGTACATACGCGTATACTTTCCAATTGCTACTCGTTTCCGTTTCTAGGCATAAATCATGCGAGTTATCGGACGATTCGCGAGTCTCTGTGGCGTTCGGTGCGTAGCGTGGTAAGATGGTGCATAGGATATGTATACGTATACAGTAAAACCTCGATTATCGGAACTAATAGGGAGACAAATGTGTTCGTATAATAGAATTTTCGGATAATAGAACGACAGCTTTCTTTGTACCAAACTTCATATATTTTAGACCAAATGATGACTAAACAATGAAACATAAAATATTAGGGGTCCTATGTTGTTTTAACCGCTAAATTGCATAGATTTTTTGGTACAGATAATTCTTTTTGTACTTCAAACCATCTAAGCCCCTTTTCGAGCGCTATGAATTCTTTGGAATGATTCAGAATAAGAGATTCTTAATAATTTCACATTTGCAACACATGACATTACGCGTTTCCGTTTTGACGACATTATTATAGTTTTTTAAATGCTTCGAATGTAAATAACATATAGAATAACATATGGTGCAGTATATACGCACATAGTACCAAATGTACTGTACGGATAATAGAATATTCCGATAATAGAACATTCGGATAATAGAGAGTTCCGATAATCGGTGTTCCGATAATCGAAGTCCTACTGTACGTGGATAGATACGTGCGTAACGCGTACGTGGCTTTGCTCGATGAACGACGAACTAGGGTCCATGTCGGGTACGTTACCGACCTGGTTTCGGTGTCATAAGTGTCATCACTTTAGCAACTAGGCCACGAGCGAGACGCATTATATATGCTTGGTATACCGATGCCTATACACTATTGTATACTAGTGTAACGTTACATTCCTGATAGGTACGTACAATAGAACCTCCCGTATCCGAATATACTAATATCCGAAGGTTGTATTATTCGAACAGTGTTTCGTAGCGATGTTTAGGTACAATGTAGGTATACTTGTATTTGAAATACCACTTCAATAGTTTGACGACTTCGATTGGTTACTTATGTATGTTAAAAAAACTTCTGTGATTTAGCAACCAACAAGATTTAGGATCTATATTGCAGAAACTTCAAATTTCCTAATTTTTATTTAACAAACGAAATGTAATGTCAAAAATTGCTTGTTTTGTTATCCCAAAATTCTTGGATGGTTTGGGAGACAACAATATAATTCTACACAGTTATTTATGTTAACAAAATTATGTGATTTAGCAGCTAAAAAGATTTGGGATCCGTAAGTATTGCTCAAAATGCATTTTCTGTTTTTGTTTAAATAAATGAAATTAGTAATAGAAAAATAGTTGTTCTATCATCCAAAAATGTTAGTATCCCAACACTTTTGTCTCCCCTTTTAGTATATCTATGGGAAACTCTACTGTATATACATAGCTCTCTCGCTTAACCTTCCCTCTTCTTCCTAAAATCGTACCGATCGCTTCCCGCAGTCCTTAAAGAAACATACAGTTACTTGAACTCGCTCTTGCTGCTCCAGAATGATTCCCCCTTACGGAATACGAGAACGAACGTTCGCGATTGTTTTATTCCGCGAAAGCTACTTGACTCGTTTTGTCTCTCGACTCTTCGACCGATCCAATGAGCGTCGATTATTTACCCTCGACGATGGTCAAGCTTTTAAACGAGTTAATCGGTTTGATCTGCAAGCGTTCTTAAAATATACACGTAATGAGTTCACCCGAGTTCACGGCGATATATTCGTAAAAATCTTTCATTCGAGTTGCTTTCAACGAACGAACGTAAGTAAACTCGTGAACCATGGAGCGGGGACCGCTCCATCGAGTTGTCCTAACGAGTTCACGGTACTTCGTATTCTCCTACAAAATTACGCTTCGGCACGAGCACGTATATATGTACGTACGTATGGTCGAGACGTATCGAGAGACTGTGCGTCGTATAGAACCGGTTCTCGATGCACGAGATTCCGAAGGAAAGCAAGAGCGGTGGACTTTTCTTCAAACCGCTTTCCCGAGGGCTGTTTTCTTTCTGTTACATTTGGAAATATTGTTCCCGGCTTTTAACAACCTTCGTTGACTCCATATGTGTTGGTAATTACGAAAGTGGTTTGATGTAAGTAAGTAAGTCAAAAACAACATAT
>JAIFRP010000008.1:892872-913012 GCA_032403825.1 Odynerus spinipes | reverse complement strand
TGCATTTATTATTTTACATTACGTACATCCGTTTACAATCTTTTTTTTCTTTGTTTGTTTGTTAATGGTCGAGGAATGCTTAGTCGCTTAAATTCTAATCGTAAGAACATACTCGACGTTTCAATATGTAATTAGTAGTCGTGCGTTCGAAGTAAGGTCGTTCGAGACCCGCCAACTTCTCCTTTCTTCCGTACTCTCTGATTCGTTATTGTTGTAAGTGAGAAAAGAATTTGTGCAGTGCTCGGTGCGCTCTTGCAAAAGAGTCTCCCTCCCGTCGTCATGTACTTGCGCGAGAAAAGAAATGCGAGAGTATCTTTCGAGATTCGATAAACGAGAGGATAGTGATAATAAAACGACTACTTACGAACGTTATAGAAGTTTGAGAAAGAAGTTGCGAAGGATTTGCGCTTTGTTTCTGAGCAGCGTCGAAAACACAAATTCGCAATGTGGTTGTTGTACGTATACAAGTCGCAGGCTTGAAGTACGACTTTCTTTAATTTTGGCAAATATATCGAGTCAGTATAGCGTTTACACCGAGAAAGAAAGATACGCGAGTAGGTTGAGAAATCAAAGGATTAGTCGTTCGGTCAGATTGTAAATGTTTTTCTTTTTTTTTCTCTTTTTTTTTGTTCAACGTTAGTCCTGAATAAGGAAGCATCACGGTAGAATTCTTCTTTATCGACCGATCTTCGTACAGTCACAACCATTATTTTACAAACAAGTATACTCGATTTTACATCGTTAAACGGTTACGTTAACATTGTGACTATACGAAGATCATGATCGAATCGTGTTCGATCAAACGATCCTTTATTTTATAATGTTTTATACACACGAACATACGTACGTTTATAAATTACTAGAAAACATTCAAGAGGAAATTTCCTCGTTCAGGACATCGTTCGAACGCTCGTCCTGCGGCGTAACGCGTTCATCTCTCTCCGAACTATACTCGTGTACGAATTAATCTACGAAGACTCAGGTCATACGTTTGTAAGGTGATCCTATTTCGTCTAGATATAACCAACTATATATACACCTTTGAACTACCATTCGTATTCGCTATACCGTGACAATGAATTTTACGTTTCACTGATAAACTCTTCAACTCGCTTCATTTTTTATAGAGCTCGATTTTCTCCATAATAATAATGGTAGTAATAATAACAACAATGATAATAATCTTCACCGTTTCCAACAGGAAGTAAAATTTTCTAATCGTCGTCGGCTCGTCGATAGTTCCTGAAATTTACCTATAATTTTTCGACGCGACGATCGATTTTTTTGCAAATGTAAAAACGAGACGACGAACGCGTATCAAGTGAGAAAACGAAGAGAGAAAATAACTTCTCAATTTGTACTTTCTCGACGATCGACAATAAACGTTAACTCAAAGCCGCGAGCTTCTCTTTCTTCTTCTTCGACATATATATATATATATATATACTTTTTTGTTCTTACATTTTTTTATATCCCTAATTTGCCCGATCGGTAATATCGTTCCCGCTCTTTCATATATGCTCGTCGGAAAAATATATATTACGATATTCCGTGATAATTTTCAGGACTTGTTTAACATCCGCATGAAATCGCGAGAATCTCCTTAAAGTCTCACGGAACTCGAGCTTCCACGATGTAGGATATAGAAAATCACCTTGCTATCTCGCGAAAAATACCTCACGCACGTGCTATTTTTATATATTAGATATATACAAAACACTATCGAGTAATCCTCGTCGCTTAAACGAAGGTGATCCGTAGTTTTTGTTTTCTTAGTATAATCAAGACCGATTTCGTTCTAATCTTACGAGAAAAAGAGGTACCGAGCGAAGGGTGATAAAAGCGAGAAGAGAAGGGGTACCTAGAGAAAAACGTTTGAAAAAGATTCTTATCTCTTTTTTCTTTTTTTTTTTCTTAAATCGCTTCGACGCCGATTTCCACCAGATTGGAAGTTCGTTCGATCGAAACAACGATCTCGTGGCAGCAACGGGAGAGGAATATTGAACATGTTCTTCTTCTTTTATTCAAAGCAATGCGATAATTCAACGAGTACGCCTTTTGCATAGAAACTAGCACGATCGTTGCACAGCATAAAGTATCACCTATTGCATGAGATTAGGAAGAAAAGGAGGAGAGTGATAGATGAACAAAGCAAGCGTCTTAATCGTTATTTTGATTTTTTTTCCTTTCAAGGAACAATTACGTTAACAGGATTGTAGATAGGAATTATCGCATTAATAATGGGGGGAAGGGAAAGAAACACGAGACGAACCAATCCGGCTGATCGAAATCGTGGCGCCGCGTTTGGCAGGACTAGCGCGCGAAAGCAAGTTCGAAGCAGGTATAGACATACGGTACGTATCGCGAAGGATGATAAGTTTGGTCGAAATATAATGTGTAAATTGGTCACAACGAACGATTGCATTTGGCTCGAAGCGCCGATATGTTGGCGCTTTGAAAAAGTCGAAAAATAGACTCCTCAGAGGTTTCGAGATATTAAATTAATTTAAACGGATTGTCCAAACGAAGCAGGAACATCCTTGCCCTTTCGCTAACGCTAAATTATTTCTTAAGGACGAGATTGCCTAGAAAATTCGTCGTATGCGAAAAATTGTAATTTCCTTTTTTTTTTGTTTAGTTTACTCGGGAGCTAATACAAAATGAAGAGAAGGAACGTTCGTACTGCTTTTTTTTACCGTTGGACTTTTTGCTTTCTTCTATCATCGAGCGAATCGTTCGAGTTAGTTTTCCGATCGAATTCGATCGCTATAGAAAGTTCGATAAGGAAAAAACATATTTTCCTAATTTCCCTTGAAATCTTAAATCGTACCTTAAGCATTTACCTACGTCTCTCTTCTATACTCGTAATATTCCTCCCGTTTTTAGTATACGTATATTACGATGACTTTTGCGAGTGTCATTGTCGCCTGATATGATTAAAATGGTCATAGATTTATATTTATATTCATTTATGTATATATACTCTCGTCGTAAATTCTCCTAGTATAAAATTATTCAGGACTTCGCTATAAGGGAGGACATTCACCTTAATATCCTTTTTTTCCTAGGTCGAGGGTCGCGCCAAATCGATCGAGGAAAGTATCTATTTCGGATTTTTCTCTCTCTCTCTCTCTCTCTCTCTCTCTCGGCCGTTCTATTCTGCTTACACAACATACGTTATATATATATATATATATAACACGAAGAACTATAAATCGCCTTTAATAAAAGTAGTTACAATTCATCAAAATACCGAGTCACCCGCTGTCTTTTTTATATGAGTAAATCCAAATTAGATATCTATCCACGATCGGGACGTTCGACTTTTCAAATAGTATTTGGGTCACGTTAATATTCTTCGATTTCCATTCTATTTATGATTCTGACATATACACCATTTCCTCCGGATCCCGTATCAACTTGCCCTTTTATATCTATTAGCAGAGAGATTTTCTTTTGCTTTTGGCCAATTTGTTATACGCGAGCGATCGCTTATAAGCTTTTTTGGGATGATGTCGAAACGACCAGAAGTCATCGAAAAAAAAGTCTCATCTCGAGTGTCATGTATTTACATCCCGTTTTACCGAACGCATATCGAATATGAAACGAAAGGACGAAGTTACCTTCGTTTGTCCGTAAATGAAAAAGAAATAGATAAAAAGAGAAGAGTCGAATAGATAACATTAAGAACGAACAGTACCGAAAGAATGCAACCTATATAAAAGTATAGCGTATATCACAGTTTGTAATCCGTTTCGAGCAACTGTAAGGAAAAAATTACTGCACCAGAGGATAATATCTACTCGGGTTCGTCTACGTTCTAGCCGGATGAGGAATCGGATGACGGAGAACGCATTTCGTACACGTCTTCCGACGTCGAGATTCCTTCGATCCAATCGGATGAATCCACCACCTTCATCGGCGCTTCATCACCGGTTCATTACGGGCAAGCACGCTACGCTCGCTAACGACGTACGATTCTAATATCTAATGTGGGAACGCTAGAGCCATTTGTTTCGCACTACGCCGGAGAGTCTGCGTCCCCACATAAGGTTATATCATACTATCGTCCCCTGTATATGCTGTGGATCCTGCGTGGCAGCTTGAATTTGTGGTGATTGGGGCGATTGCACCATGGGACTCTGAAGAGTGGGCGGATCGTATAAGCCGCCTAAGGAGCCGCAGAGTCCTGGGCCTAGGGTCGGTCCAAATCCGATGCCGAGACTCGGCATGGACGGCAAGCCGACATCGAGCATGCCGGTGTTGCTCGCGCCACTGCCACCCAAGGAACCCTCCTCGGGTGGTGTCACTTCCAAGCCGATGGATCCGTTTAGCGCGATCTTTATTGGATTGTGATTGGAGGGATGCGAGAGAGCGCCGAGCCCGATGTCCTCCAGGCTGCTCTTCCTCCTTGAGACGGTCAGTCCTTGCCTCAAGGAGTTGCTACGTCTTAGCAGGATATCATCGACGACCCGCAGGGAATTCGACCTACCTCGAAGGGTGCCGGCGACGGTAGGGCTGTCGGGTAGGGACAGAGAGTTCGACTTGGTCGTACCCAACGGTGGTGCCCTGGCCAAGCCAATGGCCGAGCCTCGACGACTGCCAGGGCCACCGGGTAAACCGGCCGAGGCGACGGCCGCGCTCATCTGTGACACCAACTGAGCCGAGCAAAAGCTAATGTTGCTCTTTCTGCGCGAATTGTGACGCTCGAAGGTCTTCTGCGCCGAGAACGGACTCGGCCTCACCAAATAAACTATATCACCCTCTTCCAGCTTCAGATCGCAGCTGGGATTGATGATCACGTAGGACAGGCTGTTGCGTTTCTCCGAGACGTCGTCGTAATCAGCGACCGGTAAATTCAGCGACTCCATTCGCGAGCGCACCAGGTTCGCGATTTCGGCCCTCTCGATCTGTTGAGCGTGGTTGTCGCGTGCTTCGTCGCCGAGGCTCACGGAATACTGATCAACAGGAGAAGATAAGAGTAATTCGTTAAGTAACTTTCTCTAAATTCGACGATTAATTAACAGCGTTCCGTGCGATACGTCGACGGTGATGGATGCCGTGATACTCGGAGAGAGAAAGAGACAGACAGACAGAGAGAGAGAGAGAGAGAGAGAGAGAGAGAGAGAGAGGGAGAGAGAGAATTCTCTCTGTTGTTCCTCTCGCACGGTATCGATCACCGTTCCGACGGTATCAACGGAAGAGCAAAGTCGAGTAATTTGCAGCGGTACAGCCGAAGCGACTTTGTGCATGCACCACATTTGTGTGCGAATGCGACGAGTACGACGTTTGAGAAACGGCGGATCGAGCGACAGTGAGGTAAAGAGTTGTATGTACAAGAGAGAAATCGAAAACAAGGTAAACCCATTTGAAAAGACTCAAGAAGGTTTCGTGGTTGAAGGAAAAAAAGTGTAGTGAAAGATATAAAAGAGAAACTAAACTTTAATAATAATAATAATAAAAAAAAGCAAGATCGGATTAGGGTTCTTTTTAATAGGAGACAAGAAACAGTGAACAGGCAATTTCTCGACACTGTACTCACGGCTGAGGCACCCTTGTCGCGGGTGGAACAATTTGCAAGGCACGATGCTGCCGCCGAATGACGCACCTTGTACGTCACGCCGACGCCGGCGTCGCTCTCCGCGTCTGAGTCGCCCTGCCAAAACGACAAGCAAGTCTACTCTTACTAAACAAACGACTCGCCGTCGTCAAATTTTTTGTTCGCTCTTCAGCCTCGGTCGTATCGCTCTTTTTTTTTTTCTTGTGAGGCCCACCTTGTTTTATTACTGTTTTTTTTTCTCTTAACGTCAAACATTACTTATGCCTAATTAATTTGCCGAATTTTTCGTCTTGCTCCTTCCGTGGATATGCCTAAATAGTCGATGAACATTTTTGTCGTAATATTATTATTATTATTAGCAATCATCGTTAGTACATGGGTTACATTAGATCGAGCTACCAACGAGATCGAACTTATTATCTCGATTTGCGATCTAGCCTGTTTTTCTTGTTTTATCTCAAAAAAGCTACGCTATTTGAATCGAGACGACTGCTAGCGTTCCGCTAATGTCAATGCAGAAATAAAGATATCGACGAAAGAAGCGCACTATGCGATCTTAAACTAAGTCTAAATAACACGATGCAGGGTTTCGAGCGTTTTGTTTAAAAAAGAGGGGCTTGGAGGCTGGGGAGATAAGATAGGACGTGCTTCGAGCATCGAGGTTGGTCAAGATGCGAGGTTACAGTCGCGTTATTTTTCTTTTTCTTTATTTCTTTTCTTTTCATGGTGAGTCGATCCCAAAAGAATTGCACAGAAAGAGACAGGTGGAAGATCGGGGGAAAGGAGAAGAACGAGAGAGCGAGAGCACGATCATGCGCTACTCACAGCTGCCATTTAACGAACTGTATCGTATCCTTCGAATAGTTACAATGAACGGACCACCGAGCTGCTAAAGAATGCTAAAAAAATGTTTTACTCACGTGCGAGGTATCCGACACGGTCGTGTCCTGCGTCCTGTAGATACCAATTGGGATCTCACATGTGGTCGAGCAAAGCTTTTGGTATAGCCTGCCGTACGTTCTTATCCACATGTCATCCTTCGTTATTCTCATCTGGGAAAACATGTTTCGTTTATGATGATCGGCTGATAACGTTGCTTGTTATTTACGGTTGCGGGCAAAAGATTAAGACGATAAGAAGAAAAGAAAGAAATTATATATTTTATGTGGAAGAAGTATGTATTTATGTATTTCATTATTATGTACAGTAGAACCTCGATTATCGGAATTAAAAGGGAAACAAATGTGTTCGGATAATAGAACGACAGCTTTCCCTATACTAAATTTTATTTATTTTAGACCAAATGATAAATAAACAATGAAACATTGTTAAATATTACAGATCCCGTATTTTTTAAGCCGCTAAATCACAGATTTTTTAGCACAAATATGTCCTTTTGTGCTTCAAATCATCTAAGCCCTTTTTGAGAGCTACCAATGCTTCAGAATAAAACAAAATAAAAGATTCTTAATAATTTCACATTTTGTTTCAACTGATAACACTAAACGTTTTCGTTTTGACGATATTATTATAGTTCTGTATACGCTTCGGATGTAAATACCATTCCGAAATATTGTGAAGAGATTTGTTAAAATATTTAGTTTCGACAATCTTCATAGAAACAAGTAAATACTTTCAGATAATAGAACATTTCGATGATAGGCCATTCGGATAATAGGTGCTCCGATAATCGAGGTTCTACTGTATTTCATTGCATTGTACATGTATTATGTGCAATCTAGAATGATTATTTCAAACTGTAGATGATTATTTCAAACTAATAAACTGAATAGAAATAAAAACTTGTCGTCTTAAATTTATGACCGCTACTGTACTTGTAAAATTTCTGGTATCTTACCGATGTTAGAAATCCAGAACCGGGAGCCTGATCTACGCCAAGCAACAATCTCACAAAAGTTATTACGTAATCTTTAACGAAGGCTTGGTACAGCAGAGTGTCGAGCATCGATGCACTGAAGACGCTACCGGCGGCGAACGGTAGTCGAAACATGTACGATATATGAGATCCCCTCTCCTTTTCTCTCTGTTGATTGTATATAGAAGTACGAGAGTTAATTTCAGAAAAAAATTCTATAGCTTGTCTTGACTTTTTTTTTAGCTATCCTATGACCATAAAGTACTAGCTAATCTTGTTCTCCACACGTGCATATAAATTTATCTTTCGCTCGTGATTGTGCTTATCTTTCGTTCAATTTTGCTTTTTATCGATGAAACTTCTTAAAATTACAAAAAGTATATATGTATGTAAATCTTCGTTAAAAAAACTTTTGTAATAATTTCATACGTAACTTGATCGTATAAATAATTTTTAGGTAAGCATACTACATCACGCTAATAGCAAATACATAATAAAACGTGAGAGTATAAACACACGTTGAAGGAGATGTGCAATCGATCAAAATTCTAGGGAAAAAGAGTTTGTATTCGTAAGTAGCGAATCTCGTTCCAAAATCATACCTTTACAGAACCCTTTCGTAATGCCGGATTAATTAGTATGACACATACATAATTATCGATGCAATGTATCATGCTTCTCATCTCTAAGAAATTTCACGGAGACACAGAAGGAATTGCGCCACCTGCGAGGGAACTACCAAGCGTTTCGATAATCTCGAGGCACTAGTCGTAATTGAAATGAATTTCGCCATCGTCGACCCGTGCATCGAGACGTTAGCACCTAATTTCTTGCTACAGCAGCCTATTAGCGATGCTCTAGCGTTGCCAGTTTGAGAAAGGATCGCCAACAGCACGTTTTCATCGCTTTCGTTCGCCAACATTTTGTTTGCCAGGTAAAAGATCGTCGTAAAGAGTCTTAGAGCGATCCAAAAAGCGTAAAACGAGATCGCCGCGACAAAGACTAAGACTAAGCGTAAGAGCATCGGGCGAAAGTGCATACTTAATGGTGCACTTTGAGCAAAAATCTCTTCACCGCGCGCAAGCTAACTTCGTTTTTCGCATCTATGATGCTCGTGCTCTTACTTCGGGCGCTAGGAAATCAATTTTCGATACCGTTAATGCAAAGACTTTGCGCGAAGCGATAATGGCTGCTGAGTGGAGCCCACATCGTAGCAATTAACGATCGTAAAAATAATGTATAGGTACATAGGTAACGATGATTCGTGGGTCATCGGGCCGATAAGAAAGTATCAATTGTTAACGTTAGCGCGAACTCTAGGTCTTATACGGGAGAACGATGAGAACGGACTGTCTAATGATCGGTGATAGAAGAGGATAGATCTTTCGCAGTCAATGGATCGGTCAACCCAACAATCAGTCAATCAATTATCAATCAGAGGTCAGAGAGTGAGTGATATCGTGTTACCGGAGAGCCCATCGGAGGCTCAGTGTGGTAGTTGTCACCGGAAGTAGCACTGAGGAGTACCTTTTCCATTTTGCTGAGATGAAGAGCATATTTGTCATGTGCCCGAAACTGCATGAAACGCATGTTGCTCGATTGGGATAATTCGGTTATGCTCTTTATGCTGGGAAAGAATCTGTCGACAGATAACGGAGGAAAACTTATTCGTTCGATTTTTAGATAAAATAAAGTAAGATTCGTTATTTTTCTTTCTTTAAACGGCATCCAATAAAAGAAGTAGCAAGAATACTGACTTGAACATAGTTTGCACCGCGACGATTGTATTGCAATCGGCCAAGGTATCCTCCTCCGCGGAATTGCTCAATTCTTTGTTCACGACAACGACATTTTCCGCCAAGGTGATGCCAGCACGTAGGAGATCGTCCAAACAGTCGATGGATCCCAGCATCCAATATACCAAGGGGAAATAAGATACCGCGTCCAAAAATGCGATTTCCGGTCTTCTCTCGAGAAGTAGGATGATGGGATTTAGCGACGTTTTCGACCTACGTATACGAAGGATACTTAGCAATTAGATCTTCACCTTGAGAAGAAGAAGAAGAAGAAGAAGAAGAAGGATAAAAAAAGCGAAAGGGAGAAAGATGGATTGCAAAATATTGGTATATTTATATATTAAATAAATAGAAAATGTTAAAACGATTAATCGTATTCCCAGAGTTGCCATTCGAGAAAGAAAAGTTTGATCATACCTGAAGTGTGCCCTTAGAGGAATTATGAAGTTGTAAATTCCATTACTGGCGTAGTCGGCGGCGAGGATTATTGTTTTGTTCTGCCAGTTATATTCCTTCGCGTTTCTGTAAGTACAGTGCTCGCAAACCTGCCGAAAGGATTATACACGTACATACGGTGGGCATTTTCTTTTAAAGCAAGTATTACGAGTACGATCCTTGATATTAAATTGCCGCGCAAAGTATCGCGTGTGCCGTTAGCAGGAAAATGTAGAGAATTCACGGGAAAATTCGAAAGAAAGAAAAAGAATAATAATCATAAGAAGAAGAAGAAGAATAATGAGAAGAAATACCTGAGCTAGTTGGAGGCAGCAAAGGGGTTTCTTTTCCTTGAGAAGGTAACACAAAGTCGGCGAAACTCCGATGAAGGGCGATACTGGTGGAAAACCCTTGACTATCCTGTAACATTATCGATAGCCGATTAAATTTCATTGCTCCTTTCTCCTCGGAACTTAACTTTTAAAGCGAGAACGTCGTAAGTCAGTCCTTTCTTTCTTTCCCTCTTTACGAGAGAGAAAAAGAGAGGGAGAGGGTGGGAGAGAGCGTAAAAAGAATAAAAAGTACGATCGACGTGGCGTTAACGGCACAAGAGAATAACTATATAGGTATTGAGAGTTACACCCGGTAGAATCATCTCTCTCTCTCTGCGCCTCTTTTTATTTCGCAAGAATAAAAACCTCCGTCGCGTTCGCTTTTATACATTCGAGAATGGAAAACGCTGTAACGAATAAAAAGTAGTATTACGAGTTCCGCTAACGAAGAAGCTACTTCGAGATAGATGTTGGTACGTGCATAAAAATGAAAAGTTATCAAGATTATCCTCGCTCGTCTAAAAGCTCGTCTGTAACATACGTAACTACTAACGTAAGTAGGTGTGTGTGTATATATATATATATATTTACGTTTACACTTTATATATTTTCTACGTAGCAATGAAAAAAGAAATAAACGGTGAACTCACCCTTTGAATCTGTCGGACGAAAGTCGTGCGGCAAGACGCAGTGCACAAAGATGATGCAGGAAGGAAGACAGCAAAAATATCCACGAGGATTTATAGGGTGTCAGGCAGGACAGCATCGAACAGCGATACGACGGCACGGTGGGTGCCGTAAAGTGGAACAGGCATCGAGATACATTGAGACAGGACACATCGACCATCGAACGAAAACTTACATAATTTTATACAAATGGGATTCTTAGAGAGTGTCTCCTACATTTTTGGTTCTTGTCGTTCTCTTTCGATCTAGACCGACGTCTTTTTCTTTTTCTTTTTTTTTTACTTTTTGTAGTAGGTACGTCGAAGAAATAAGATCGCGTGGATTTGCACGATAGAAAGTTGCAACTCGAATTCATGCCAATGTAAATACTAACAATCGCGGTGGTGGGGGGATGGAACAATCAGATAGACGGGTTATCGTGTAACGCAAGATAAGAGTGCAAGAGACAGGATAAACACAGTGCGAGTTTACGGAGCATACTTGCATAATTATCCTATTCTCCGGTTCGGAGATGGACGATACGATGGCACGAGACCGGACACGCGGTAATAGCGAATGAAAAGAGAGGTCTTTCCTGCCCTCGTGAGTAACGTTAACGTTAACTTTACGCGCTCATTTCCGTGCGATCGTATAGTCCTCGTGTCTTAAGAATTTTCACTTAAACTGCACTTTATGCGCTTCGATACGCGCGATAAAACTCGATGATACGTCGAGAAGAAAATGGCTTTTCGTTTTTTAGACAAGAATACACGTTTTTTTATACACATACGTACGTACACGTTTGCACAGATACAGATATAGATACGTGATAATATCTAAATTTATATAAATATATTTAATACACAAGACCGTGCCATGCAAATGCACAGTGCAAGATCGTATTTTTATTAATAATCGTGACTAAAGAATACATTAGGAGTTTTGGATTTTTTGAAAGAGATTAAAGAGTAGATGAGAAAAAGGTGGAGCTGCTCTTCTAACGTTAATCTAATATAAGATAAGGTAAACATACCCTAGGATTTCTATTGCGTTCGCCGTTTAAAATCCGAATCGAACTATTTTTGTTTATTGCAATGATTAAATAAAGGAATAAAATCTGGTGATTTTTAAATGCGAAAAAATTCGAGTCAGATTTTTTTAACTTTGAACGACCGATCGTCTTTTCGTTTATTTTTTTTACACAGACGAACGTGATGATACCTTGATTTCTGGATCCTCGGATGTTGTTCAATAAATAGAATGAAAGATGCAGGAAAAGAGAGAGAGAGAGAGAGAGAGAGAGAGAGGGAGGGAGAGGTAAAAGTGAGAAATGAAAATATACTCACGCTATTTTTTCACTCGGCGATCTCCACGGGACATCGTCGTCCATTTCGTCCTCGGATTCGTCACCCTCGTGATCCAGCGATTCTTGCCCAGGAAGATGCAAGGTCGAGCTGGTTAACATGTCAGGCACAGGTAGGATACTCGGCCTTCTGCTTCCTAATAATTTTCACGATGATGTATTAAAATAAAATACGATACAAAATGAAGTAAATCTCGATAAAAAATTTCTCTGAATTAAATTGGTATTCAACGGAGCTAATCTTGTTCTATCGCTCTCCGTAACTAACCTCTTCTCTGAGTGAGAATTTCCGGACTGAGTAGATTAGGATTAGGATCGAGAGAACGCGGTACATCGAGATGATTTCCCGTGATCGGCGTTTGCGGCGTGGAAACTGCTTCTTTCAAACACTGCCTCGAATCACCCAACCCCCCTGGATCGAGATACGTCGCTGCAACACGTGAAATCGACGATAGTGAGCTCGGCACGCGTCATTCTATCAACGTGACCTCTGATGAAAACAGCCCAGTCTGAATGTACATGTTTTATTGCAATAATTCGATACCGGTATTTTATTTTTTTTAATCGCTGGGGAGGGTCACAGGGAGTCTACATAAAAATTTTCGAATAGATTCTGCAGTAGCTTCGGCCGCCATCTTAAATTTAAACGTGACCTTGTTTTTGTCGAAAAACTCGCTTATTTTCAACTTTTGACTAAAAATGGTCATGACTAATAAGCGAGTTATTCGACAAAAACAAGGTCACCCTTAAATTTAAGATCGCGGTCGAAGCTACTGCAGAATCTATTCGAAAATTTGGATTTAGGTTCCCAATGACCCTCCCTAGCGATTAAACAAATAAAATACCGGTATCGAATTATTGCAATCACAGGCCTCTTTGTTTTGTACATAGCAACTGGGCTAAGAGAGTATTCGATAAAGAGAGAAGTGATATAATGTAACAAAAGATCTACTTATATTTATGTGACGAATTTAAGCAAACAAAAATTGCGATGCGACTCAACAATGGAGAAGGATCGAAATGGAACTTTCGAGGAAAAACGTATAAACTTTTGTTCAGATTCCTTAAGAAACCTTCGCCCTATTCCTCTTCCTTTTGATTATTATCATTATTAATTAATTAGGTATACCGTACTTCTCCCATAGCTTTCACACTTTCCTTTCACATATAATGTAACAAAAGATCTACTTATATTTATGTGACGAATTTAAACAAATAAAAATTGCGATGCGACTCAACGGTGGAGAAGGATCGAAATGGAAGTTTCGAGGAAAAACGTATAAACTTTTGTTAAGATTCCTTGGAAAACCTTTGCCTTATTCTTTTTCCTTTTGATTATAATTATTAATTAATTAGATATACCGTACTTCTCTCATAGCTTTCACACCTTCCATGCGCAAGCATATCGTGTAACGTGTTAGTTTTATTGTACAGAACGCATTTTATGTGTCACAAGCGAGATGCGTTAAAAAGCTGGGCGTATTCGGAACGATTGAACGCGGCACGGAAAGAAAAGCACGTTTGTTTCAATCGATCGACGAGTCAAAGTTACGGGCATCTTACGACCGATACACGTTATCTTTCAAATATCGAAACACTTGATGGTCGCATTGCCATAAAGATTTCCCGTATCTCAACGTAATTTAAATAATTTCCTCGATCTCGGTTCTAATCGTTTCCTTCCGTGCGCGATATTACAGAAACGTGCTCCGAAAGTTGGTAGGTACCTACTCGAGAGCGGGGTCCATGTACATCGTGCACAAATTACGAAACATAAAACTGGCATGAGGCATTCCGACGTAATTACGTAATTATACGTCACGTAATCGTCGCGACGCGCGGATAATCGTGGTAAGTTAGCGATCTCCAACGAGACTCAAATTTTCTACGCTTTTCTCTCTCTCTTATTCCGGCGGTGCAGCTTCCGCTGCTGCTCTACAGCAACCCGTTCGTTTACTACCTAGTCGTCGAGAGAAAAGAAGAAAGCGTTTGGAGACAAAAGCAACGTGCGAGCGGACGCATGCAGTAAACATAAGGGAAAGTAGAGACGCTCGTCGGGGATATGGGATTATGGAGCACTTATGCTCTGATATTGGAAGACCCAGTTCCTTGATATACCTATCTCGGGGCTGCTGAAAAATTGCGTTAGCGTCAGACGAGAAAGGAAGTGGGAACTATCGAACTGGGGCTTTCGCATTAACCAAGTATCGTATTTAGACGAACGCGATAGCTTGTTAAGAGTGTTACTCAATTTCCGGCTGGAAAATCGTTAAGAGCAGTTGAAGAAGATAGAGATGAAAGTAAACGAAGATAAAGAATGAAAGAAAGAGAAAGAGAGAGACACACACAGAAAAAGAGAGAGAGAGAGAGAGAGAGAGAGAGAGAGAGAGAGAGAGAGGCGCATGCAACACTCACGGTGGACATCGGATGCGAGTAGGTTGTGGTGTTGGTGTGGTGTAGGCGTGCTAGGGAGGACCTGCAAAATAACCTGTGGCGGTAACGGGGCCCTGGGAGCTGTCACGGGCGTGGTACCGTTCGAGGTACGAGCCTGTTGTCCACGGGGCCCCGTGCAGGTCTCCTGCCTTGAGGATGTTTCGCTGAGCGCAACGTTACAACTGTTGGAAAATGGCCGGTGGTGATCGGCACCGTGGCTCATTGCAGTACCGTTCCCAGCACCTCCTCCTATTCCTCCTCCAACCCCTCCACCGACACCACCTCCGCCACCAGCCCCGGGTGTACTGCAGCTCGTGGAGAGGGTCGTCGTGGTGGTTGTGGTAGTCGTTGCGGTGGGTGCCGCGTTCGAGGAGTTCATCATCGTCGTCGTCGTCGTACTCGTCGTCGCGTTCGTGTTCGTCGTCGAGCCGCTACCCGTCGTGCTACCGGAAGTCGCATCAGTTTTCGTCTCAACGACTACTTGAGCAGGCTCCGCGCCACCACCTTGATGATTCGCCACAACGAACGCCGAGTTCTCTTCTTTCGTTATACTCATGTAGTAGCAGGTATCGGTCTTCTTCATTATGTGCCGGGGACCTGTGGATTTGGAGGAAGGATTTTTCTACCTCGTTTTACTCCTCGTTCTCGTGTCGAACGGATTTCAGATATATGTATGTCATAGATGGAGTATATCGAGATAGAGTTAGCGAGAGGGAAGAGAGAGAAAGAGAGAGAGAGAGAGAGAGAGAGAGAGATAAATCGTATCGAAAAGGTATCATTCTCAAGGGAGGCGTCCTACCGGGATTGAGGAGAATGGTGTCTTCGTAAAATTCGGGAAGTTCGGCCGGCCTCACGGCGACCAACGCGACACCGTATTTCCGGTGACTGTGAAAGGATGCGTAGGTGAAGGACTTGCCCTCGTACTCCCCGAAGAATCGTGAATCTCCTAGGATTATATGGTAAATCTCGTTGCCGGAACATTTGCCGTACAGCCTGTGCCATTCCTCTTGTGACTGTTGTCCCTCCCTGAAATAAGAGACGCGGGAGAACCTCGTAAAAAGATAATCTTGGACGAAAATTAAGAGAACGCGAGACGCGCGTGTGCGACTCCACTCGCGTTTACACGGGAACAGGCGGGTGGAAAAGTTTATGACTAGGATTAGCGTGGCTAGAGGTTGAAAAAGAAAGAGAGAGAGAGAGAGAGAGAGAGAGAGAGAGAGAGGAATGGGAAATTATAACTTACTGTCCTCTCGACGTATGCAACAGCAGCGTCACCAAGGTCGATGCGCCTGGACACGTACAATTGTTCGCTAAAAGGGCGTACTTGAATTCGTCCTCGCAGACAACGTGTTCCGCGAATTTCACATGGAGCTTGTTCTCCGGACGGAAAATCTGAACGTACTGGGGAACGTTTGGAGCGAAATCCTTCACAGCCCACGACCTACGCGCGGAGAGATAAACAACTTGTTTTACATGTATTTACACGGAAACGCGTAGATAAATTCCAACTTTTGAACCAGGATTTGATAAATGTTTCAAAATATACTGTAGGACAAGTTTTTTTTAACGTTTAAGCAAAATTGAGGAATTAACAATTTGTTAGCGTTTAACACGTTGAATGCTACATTGATTTTGCCCAAACTCGAATGATTTCTAATTTTATTTACAATCTTTTTCGAAATGAAGATACGGAAAAATTCATTATCGCATCTTTTATATTGGACCTTACACTTCTAGCACTGTTAATTACATTTTCATAAATAACAATAAACCATACATATAAGCGACTCAAATGCAAGCTGTAAAATTAAGTGGGGGCCATCGGTGACCCCCATGGCATTCAACGTGTTAAGTAAAATCGAGAAATTAACGACTATTCAACGTGTTAAGTAAAATCGAGAAATTAACAACTATTTAACGTTTAAGTAAAACTGAGGAAATAACAATTTATTAACGTTTAAGTAAAATTGAGAAACTATCAAAATTATTCTAAGAACCAATACAATTTTTAATCTCTCGCAAAACTGACGTGTTAATTCAACATAAACATTAGGGTCCTCCGATAAAGTCATCCTTCTAAAAACAGTTCAAATCCGGATAATCCGATCGCTACACGTCCATCCGTCTAACTAAACGGCAGCGCGAACGAAAATGACAAAGCCGCGGCTATCAATCGATATGGCACTGCGGTAAAGACCGACCTTAGTATCGTGTGCTCGTCGGCGGCCGTTTTGTCGGCGTAATTCCGCGCGGCAAGGACGAAGCAAGCTTCCGCCTCGTTCATCCTCGCTCTCGCGAGGTCGCCATCTTTCAGGCAGGATCCCTGAATATAAATCACCCTTTGCGCCCAGATCGGCACTTGTAGGATCATTCTCATCGTCGTGTCGAGTTCCATCGGCGACAAGAGAACGACATAATAATCCTAAGCACGTTCAGAAGGATCTTAGAATAGAAGGATCTTAGAATAAGTGGAAGAACGTTTTTGAAGCTGCGACTTCGTTAAAGCGACAACGAGAAACTTTCCGTTGAAATTTTCTTCAACTTTCCGTCGGCAGCGACAAGAGTTGCTCGCTTTCATTCGGATCGGTAAAGATCAGAGGAAAATACGCGATAACGAGTAGCAATAGTAGTACAAGTTTCTTTAACGTGTACCTTCCGTTGTCAGCTGATACGGTGTAGCCATCAAAAGTTTTTAGCAAAGATCTCCGGTAAGAGAACATTGAAATAAAACTTTGCGTTCGGTGTAGGCAAAATGTTTCTACCGATTGCAAAACGGTAAACGTAAAAAAGTTTCTCGTTGCTCCACCAACGAGGACGCAACTTTGCGATCGATCTATCGATCACTCGTAGATCGATAAGCTAGAACGAATTCGTGTCTCGAGGACGGAACGACGCGATGACTTTAACGAGTATGATTCGAGAATCGCATGTCCGACCTGCAGCAATGGATGAGCGTAGAACTCGTTTAGAAAGTCCATGATGGTGTCGGCGTGTAATGTCGTGCTGCAAACGACCACGTGTTTTTCGCTTTGCGCCCTGTGCGACGAGTAGGAGCCACCCAACTTCTGTCGTTCCATCCAGGTGAAAGCCAATTGTTCGAACTGTGGGCAGAGGACGAGGGAAAAAACATTTATACATTGAACTCGTTTCGTAGATATATATATGTACATACATAGGTCGGCTTACTAACTTCGTTTTATCGAAACTATTTGTATCATTATTAATAATAACATAAAACATTGTATACGTCATGGCGAAGTCAAATAAATTCTTATTTTTTCAATGAAACGTCATATTCATTATTATCGGTAACGATATAAAAATATACCTATGGCATCTCTCAAAATTAATATCTCACATTATATTCATGCCCTGTACGAAAGGGTACGTGGGTATGTTAGCATAAAAAAAATGATACCCGATCCGCATTAGTATAAGCTTTTTTTTTATCGGGAGTTAGATATCCGTGCCCATTCGAGGGAAGAAGAGCTCACGCTTTTCACGCGATTCCGAATAAATGTTTGATCGCCAGGAGATAACATCGATCGGAGACAAGTCACGACGGTGCTAGGAGAGTTCGATGTTGAAATCGCGTAGAAATGAATTCGCTCGCGCACGAGCACGAAAGAGAATCGCTTCTCTCTCTCTCTCTCTCTTTCTCTCTCTTTCTCTCTGATACGTAGTATGTGCGTGACAGGCAATTTGACAGTTGAATAGGGCAATATCATTGCTATCATTGTCGTCGTCATTGACGATCGACAGTTCTCCTCGTTCGAGCGCTTTTGCCATCCGTCAACGCTCATTGGACTAGTTCGAAATAGTACATCCCTAAATCCAGGCTCGTCATTTTTTAAACAGTTCTATGTCGCTCTTGATTTAATCGGACCGATTCCCGCGGACTACTTTTCGTACGATTTTCTACTTTCATTTCTATGTCAAAAAATTATTGTCGAACTATTGAAAAATATATAAAAATATATATAAACATATATCTATTCTCATTGTATTATTCTGTCATATTTCTTTCATTGTATTATTGCACCACTTTTATTGTTATCACTTTATTACCGCTTGTAATTTTTACCCAAGGGTGTTTTCCGTACAAATAAATAAATAAATAAATAAATAAATAAATAAATACATATATATATATATATATATATGTAGAAATTAATAATAAATATGGTTTAAACATTCATCGAATACGTCCTACTATTAGCGCGTACGACATGAAAGACGTTACATATAATACAGGGAGATTCACGAGAAACAGAACACCTAAACATCTCAGTTGGATTTAAAGATACGAAATATGGATAAATCAGGATTAGAATGGTTTCGAAGGACCCACATTGCCATCATAATATTTTTTTTTCGTGGTCATTTTTTCAGTGTTTTTGAAGGTCACGAAGGTTTTTTTAAATGCAATTGCATAGTTTTTTCCATTGCATATTGTAGCCGAAATCTAAACGAGTTCAACAATGTAGAACAACATGAGCTTGAAATGACCTTGGACCCAGGAATACGAAATAAATCTTCGAAATAATTGGACCTCACTTTATCAGCGACACATTAAATGCAGAGAAATACACCACATTTTTACGAGAATCGTTACCGATTCTTTTGGAAGATGCAACATTGCACATTCGACAAGGAATGTAGTATCAACATGATGGATGTCCGGCCCATTCTTCTCGTGTTGTAACAGATTTTTTGAATAGAAAGTTTCCAAATCGTTGGATTGGACGTAACGGACCCGTATTATGGCCAGCTCGATCACCAGATCTTACCCCTCTTGATTTTTATCTGTGGGGAAAATTGAAAAACGATGTTTATCATGAACGACCTACCACTCCAGAGAATATGAAAGAAAGAATTACTAGGGCTTGTGCGTCCATTCCTTTAGAAATGAATTCTGCAGCACTAAATTCTGTTATTTCACGCTTAAATAGATGTATCAAGGTTGAAGGAAATAATTTCGAACGTTTACCGTAACAGAAATAAAATAAATAAACCTCACACGTTGAATTCGATTTATTTCGTATTCCTGGGTCCAAGGTCATTTCAAGCTCATGTTGTTCTACATTGTTGAACTCGTTTAGATATCGGCTACAATATGCAATGGAAAAAACTATGCAATTGCATTTAAAAAAACCTTCCTGATCTTCAAAAACACTGAAAAAATGACCACGAAAAAAAAATATTACGATGGTAATGTGGGTCCTTCGAAACCATTCTAATCCTGGTATATCCATATTTCGTATCTTTAAATCCAACTGAGATGTTTAGGTGTTCTGTTTGTCGTGAATCTCCCTGTATACGATCGTGTAATAAAGGCACAGATAAAGTAGTACATACCTGTGTTGGTAAGACTATGAGAGCGACGCAAATCATGATAACCATATAAAGCTGCGAGGGCCAAATATCAGGTACGAAGTCCCCGTAACCTACCGTAGAAAACGTCACGACGACGAAGTACGTGCTCTGAAACAGATTCAAGTGCCTGTGCCCTGCCCTCTGAAAATGCTGGATCCCGCATACGCTGAAACCAAAATAGAAGAGAACGCATCAAGTCGGTCATCTAACGACTTCCACTCGCACACCCACTCACACATTTTTTATACCGATTGCGAGAGTTATATGAGCCCTTCAGTGCACAAATTGATTAACTCCACTTTT
>JAIFRP010000008.1:871438-882529 GCA_032403825.1 Odynerus spinipes | reverse complement strand
GTCGACCTTTTAACCGTCCGTCGGAGTAAAGTCTCCTAAAGACTGACCCGCGTGAGACGTGACAACTGTTAATTTTGTGCCGCCTTCGAAAAAGTTGCAATTTTTTTAGTATCATTTTAATTTATAAACAAAAATTATTTTATACTTTTCAGCGCTTTCTTCCACTCCATGTTCGATGTCGGTTTTTATTTTTTTGTAACAATATTTTTTTTTCTCAAGTATTCGTAGCTCTTAAAAGAGGGCTTAGATGGTTCGAAGTACAAAAGGACATATTTGTGCTAAAAGTCTGTGTAATTTAGTGGCTTAAAAAATATGGATTCGTAATATTTAACAATGTTTCATTGTTTATTTATCATTTGGTCTAGAATATATAAAATTTAGTATAGGGAAAGCTTTCGTTCTATTATCCGAAAATTCTATTAGCTGAACACATTTGTCTCCTTATTAATTCCGATAATCGAGGTTCTACTGTATACCTTTTACGTTTTCGAGATAACTCTTTCGAACGGCTGTAATTTCAAGTTCGCTACTTTGTACGAGAATAAAGAGACTACGCGTATAATCAGATAAAGAACTATCTCGTCCGAGGCGAACTCGTTAATTAACTGTGCATTCGTTACTCCCCGCGAGAAGAACGTGTCAAGTTTAACTATAGTTTTGCTCGCTCGTTTCGTCGGCTTACGTTCGGAGACAGGAAATTTTTATCCCCTCGTCGTTATCGCGATTAAAAGTCGCGAGGCTGAAATTATTATCCACTCACGTTTATAAATTCACACGGCATTTAATCGAATATTCCGCGCGCTCGTGAAGAAAGCTTAAGCGAGAGCTACGAGAGTCATGGAAGTTTTCGATCGTGACGCATTCGCGCGAATTTCTTCGTTTTAAGGGCGCGAAATCGGAAAGTCGGTTAAACGTTCGCAAATTCCTAGGATTTGAATCTGAACTTCTCACGTATGGAAGGGACGCGTCCGCGTATGCATAATCCTTACATATGCACTAATCTCGCTCCGATTTTAATCTCTAGCTGCAAATGCGCTGGAATTCAAATAACCTCGCTGTACAATTTACCAGACAGACCTAATACAAATATCCTTGTTTTTCTCGTTGTACGCGAGGTCGCGAAACTATATTATCCTCGAGTTCATAAAAGAAAATTATCATTTCATTTATTACGTAGAGATGGTCCGAATGTACTCGTCGTGCGTCTATTTAAACATGAACGAGATTTTAACGAGTCGATTATCATGAAATATTGAATCCCAAATTTCGTACTTTTCACTTTTATTGAAAAATTATAAACGTTCATATATTTATAATCGCATGTACTACGCTAACGAAACGAGTCGATTACATAAGAATTCCTGGGGAAACAAAAATCATTCGCAAATTCTCCATTTTCTCTTGCTACCTATGCGAATATAAAACTTACATTTCGAGATGTTTGCGAAAAAAATTCCCGGAACTTTCCAAAAGTTTTGCGCTTCGCGAATGTCCAGTGACCTTTAGAGCATATCCCACGCTCGGCACTCGTTCATTCGTCAAAGTCAGATTTTGGATAGAATTTTTGAAAGGGCGAACGACGACGCGACGGCACGTTGCGCGTCGCTGATCGATCGTCCCTTTCATTGTTTTATTAAATGTCGAATGGTGGAACCGGAAGTAGAAGACGACGTCGACGGGTCCAGCAATTTTAATTACTTAAGTCTTTGAATAGAGGAGAAACTCGCGTTGAACTTAACACGAACCTGTCAATAGAATAAATTGCGTTCTATTATTGTTAGCGAGGCTACGATCGACCGGTAGCTTTCGCACATATTTCGTAGAAAGGAATTGCCTTTTTATCGATAGGCTTCCCTCGAAAGATTCGAAGAACATTTCCAATAATCTTCTTTTGCTGCACTCTCGTAAAATTCTTCAATTTAAGATAGAACCTTTATTGCTAACACGCGAACAACTACCTTCTCCCTTTCTCTTTTTTTGTTACAAAAGAAACTAGGGGAAGCACGAGCAGCGTGGATATGTTAAGATTAAACCAATCAAAAACAAACGAATAATTGAAACAGATGAATAAATAATTATAAACACAAGTGATTACTTAAATGAATGATTAATTGATATAAAAGTCACATTCACTGTTAACTGCTATTTATAATATTTTATTAAGCTCCAAACTTTGACGGAAATCGTAAGAGAACGTCGAAAAAACTTTTCTCGATTACCATGACCACATGCGATCGCGTATTTTTTTGGAAACACTGTCATAGTAACGCTGACTGGTTCAACTATCAATATGTTTGCGTTATTTAACATTCACATTGTTGACCGGTGACGAGGTTACTCGTCCTTTCATGCCCAAACGTTGTTGACCGATGACGAGTTAACTCGTCATTGCACTTGCATTATCTATTTTAATTTATGAAACCCAGGGCGATATAGAATATTGCAAAAGCTTTGCGAAATCCGAAATCCATTTCTTGCGTTTTGCGTTTTGCGAAATCCACGTTTCAATCCACGCGTGTTTCGATCGATAAATAATTAAGTAGATATAAATCCAATAGAGACGTCAAATGGATTTAGTTCGAAAAGAAAACGCGATAAATATTGCAAAAGCTTTACGCATCGTGTTTAGTCGTGTCGGCTTTATAATAAATAAAATACTTTTCTCAAATAAAATTGATTGGAGTTTATTTAGAATGTTTTACTTTACTTCCATATTCAATTACAAAATAATAGCCGGTGACATGACATAGTTTCTGTGTAAAATTGCCGGTCAACAAAGTGTTAACATTATCGATAACAGATAAAAAATAATAATGATTATTCGCTTTACCCAGCCTATGCGCTTTGCCCATGCTTTCCCTACCCATTTATCGTCCCTTTTCTTCCATACCCGTACACGAGTACCTATCAACATTTATTATATATATTTACCATCGCGATGGATCGTTCATACGAGAGAAACCGAGAAGGGGGTCGAAGAATTTAAATGAAATCCCGGAATCGAAATATTATGCGGAAAAGGCTTGTTTCAGCGACACGTTGCGGGTACTCGGACATTGGTAAATTTTCATTTATATGCAGGAACCAGGAACCCCCTTGTTAGATTTTCAGTTATCCATCGTCGTGGTTTCGGCTTTCACGCGAAGCCGCTCTTTCGGGTCGATTTTCTTTTCCGGGACAGCGGGCTGTTCGCGCTCAAGGCTATCGTCCTTTTTCTCGTTCATGGAAGATCGAGAGAAAGAGGGAGACGGATACTCTTGACGGACTTGGAAAAGGCAAATCTTTCGTGCCGGCTGTGGGAAACTACCGGTACGGTAAAAGCGACTGGGCTCGGCTCTCTGCTTCCTCTTCTTCTTCTTCTTTCGATTATTATTTAATGCTTCCAGAAAGACAAGCACTCGAGAGATTTCTTCTGAAGAATCGTCTCGTCTCCTTGTACATACGAGATAGCACATCGATAAGAATTATCGCGTTTTCTTTTCGAACGAAATCCATTTGACGTCTCTATTGGATTTATATACTTAAAAATTTATCGATCGAAACACGCATGGATTGAAACGTGGATTTCGCAAAACGCAAAAACGTTTTACGAGTTTAACTTAAAAAAAAAAAAAATATCCAGAGAGAACTTCCACACGGAAGTGTGTTACGAGTACGTTAGCAGGAATTTCTAATTTCCTTCTCAACCGGTCGCTTAAAGTTTAAAAAAAAGAAAGTCTGGATCGATCCCCGGGGAACGAAAGTCCATAACGATCTTAAACTTCATGGGAAATCGCTGAAGCGTTCGTTTATGACGACATTTTTAAATGCATGCCGAGAGGAGTACCTAGGAAAGGAAAATGAGTTTTTGATTTCTAAACGACGAGAACCGACGGAAAATTGGTAGATGGGATTAAGAATCGGCCAATTCTCTCTCGAATAATACGTTCCTTTTTTAGGGCCATCGAAGAAATCAATCGACACGATGAGGAGAAGTAGAGAGAGGAGGAGGAAGCTTGAAATCGTTGTCCGGCGAGTGGCACTGCAAGATAACGGGATGAATATGTCCGAAAGAAAAAAAAAAGAAGAAATCTCGCGATCATTAATATCCTCTTTTTCGCAAACGAGCGAGCGCCGACAAGAATTTGAATCGCGTTTAAATGGACTACTTCACATTTTCGAGCTCCCCTGAGACATTCATTCGTAGAAAATAAATAACGAGGTTGCGCGATAAATTAGAAAATTATGAAAAGGGATCGCAGCATTCAGTGGCGTTGACCCGTGAAACGAGAAATAGAATTTAAAAAAAAAAGAGCGTATATAAATGAGTAGTACAGAACGCGAGCTCGTAATCGGTGGAAGCTCGCTAGGACCATTCCATTCGACTCGTTCCTCAACATCCGGTTCTTTGAAGGGTTTCGTCTCGCGGATACGAACGAGATCTCCGAGGAGACTCGACCGAATATAATCCGGTCGGGTAAGTATCGAGGAATATTTCCAAGACGTTAATCGCATTACGCTTGGTTGCGCCTAACTCGATTTACGAGGTGCAAGTTTCCACTTACAGGACGTAAGCTCCTCGAATTCTCCGGGCGAAGGCGCAAGGAGAAACTTGGGGGAATCGTAAACGACAGGTGGAAATGCGTTTAGCGAGACACGCGATGGCCCGGTAGATATATGTATTATATGCATGTATCTATCTATATATACAGGGTGTTTGGTAATTCGTCGTACAACCGGCAAGGGGGTGATTCCTCGCATAAAACGGAGTCGAAAATGTAGAATAAAGTTTTTTCATACTTCTTCAGTTTCGAGAACATCGAGTTTGAAAATTCGTTAGGTAAGCGTGTACTTAGAGTTTGCTTCGTTCACTCCATCTAGCCCACAATTTCCATTGCTGCTTGTATCTGTAAACAGTATCGTTTAGGATATGGTATGACTATGGTATGAAATAATAATTATCCATCAATTTCAATAAAAACGAAACTGAAAACAAGCCCTGTATGAAAAAACTTTATTCTATATTTTCGACTCCATTTTATGCGAGGAATCACCCCCTTGCCGCTTGTACCACGAATTACCAAATACCCTGTGTGTGTGTGTGTGTGTGTGTGTGTGTGAAACCTTATGTTTCTATTGATGTCACTGAGGGGGCCCTCGCTATTGTAAAACCTCAATAGAGATGTTCAAATGGACATAACTCTGTGAAAAAATCACAAAAACCTCGGTGATATTGCGTTGTTTTCGTCTCAAAAAACCCTTTCGAATGAGCCTTCACTCGACCGACGATGCCATTAAAAATTTTTTTTGTCCTTCTTCCCCCCTTCCCTCGGGGTGCGGAAATTGATGCTTTTGTGGTTAAATAGTAGATTGATTTAAACCATTGTATCCCTACGAATTTTAATCCAATATCTAAAACCACTCAAAAGTTATTTAGGTGTCCCGGAACTTTTAGCGCACTCTGTATATATACTATATGTACTTATGTTACATGTTTGTGTACGTATGTAGATACGCGTGCACGTACGATTTTACACGAGCCAAATTTCATCGAAAATGTTCCCAACTAGCGTTGTATACCCGTTCGCGAAGTATAAGACAAAGGTTAGACTTTGGATTAGAATGTTTCCTAAGTGGACGTCCGACGCGTCGTCGTCGAGCTTGATAGAGAGAGATAGAGATGGAGATAGAGATAGGAAGAGGGAAGGTATTTACGACACGGGCATTTCGACGTGCCACGACGTTCTAAACTTTCCTCCTGGCGTCCCCACACAAACACACGCATACCCACCAATCCCAGCGCATCAAACCGTTCCACGTAGAGTCTCGCGAATCGCTAACGGAATCGTAAGTAGCGCTGGAGAAACCTAGAGCCGTGCTCATACCTACTACCTTGATCCAATTTTCCAGCTAACCGCTTCAATTAACTCGAGCTGCCGCCCTCGCGATCGAACAGTCAGAAATCACTTCGTTGCATTTAGATTAATCCTTCGGATTCGAATAATTGTGTCATAATGAGATTCCCGTTCTCGCGAAATCGAATCGAATCGTATTACATCGAATCGAATCGACTCGTTGAACGTGGCAACGAGCTTTTGAAGAAGAACGCATCGTCGATGAGATCGCACGGTTTATATCGATCTGTAGTTTAAACGCGTGCTAGCAAATCGACGATCTTTCCACCGCTCTCGACATCGATTTACGATCCATTTCTTGTAATATCTCTACCTATCTGTGGTATTAACGAATTAGCTACACCGATGAGTTCTACCCCTCACCCCTCTTCTACTCCGATCTATCTCTTGGGTTGTCGTCGAAACGTTATCGAGCCCTTCGAGCTTTACATCGCAACGAATCGGATAACGGGAATATGGTCGATTAGTAAATGGCGTGCCGCGCCCAGTAACGAACCGTGGTACGGATTATAACACCGAATGCCAGCAGTCGATTGAAAATCTGACAAATACGACTAATAAATTCATCCCTTTCCCACCTTTGGAGTCTTTTGAAAAGCGTGACGAATCGTTCGCCGAATAGAGAGGCGGAGTTTCGCGGGATTCGCGACGAAATTGCAGAACGACGGGTAGTCCCTTGCGGAAAGCGGCAAAGCGTTGAAAGTGTGAACGGTCTTCGCGATTTTCAAGAAAGGAATCATCGCAGAATCATCGCGTACAATTGAGGGCCGCGAGTATCAAAGTTCGGACAGTAAGTATAAAAAAAAGGTACATGAATAGTAATAAACAACGATCGACGATGTACAGGCAACCATCGTATAACACGGTACATAATTTTATACGCGATGAGAACGCGGTATTTTTGTGAACCGTGTTATACAAGGGTTACTTATACATACGAGAGCATAAGAAAAGTGAACAGCCCAGAAAAAGGAATACTCTCGGAGAAGAATTCGTGCTGGGAGAAGACGGGAAAGTTTTCGACACAAAAGCAGAGACAACAGACGAGACTCTCGTGCAAACGACTCAGCCACAGACTAGAAGAGAGAAGAAAAGTTATCGCTGGCTGGAAAAGAGAGAACCATCGCGCGTAGCATAGGGAAAGCGCATGGACAAGACAACGAGATGTTGTATTATGGGGGGGGGGGGGGAAATAAAGGAAAGAAAAAAAAGCACGTACCTTGTATCCGAGATAGGCAAGCAACAAGGCTTCCGTCAGCGATACCATCGCGAGGATCACTTGGACGACCCAAAGCTCCAAGGGTCTTCTCACCCATAGGATCGCGTCCCAGTTGATGGTCGGGTGCTCCTGGAACTCTTCCTCGGTGAGATGCTGCGACGCGAGAAACTCCGTTTTGTTTCCGGGCGTACATCCGTAACTGGAAAGAAGAGAGAGAAAAGATGGAAGAAGAAAAAGAGAAAGAAAGAGAACGAACGAGTTCTTCGATAAAGCGAGAAAAAGTAAAGAAGAAACAAGAGACGGAGAAAAAGAGAGGAGAGGGGACACACGAGAAAGGCGTAAAAAGGAAAAGGCAGTGGAAATCCTTCGGGAATACCTACGCCGGCTTTTACACGCTCGAGCAATAAGATGCTAAAACGTTTCTGCTGGAAAACCTTATCTCGGGCTTATTCCATACCACGATAGCGGCGCAACAAAGTATCGTAATCGTGCATGAATATTGCGTTAAGGTCGTGAACGAGAATGGTCGATTCACCCGAAGGAAAATTTTCTCTGTGCTATTTCGCGTAGGGAATAGCCGAAGAGGAGTAGGAGGCGGAGAGAGGGCTTGGTGAAGAGGATCGTCCGCGGATTTCGAGTCGCCTCGTCGTTGCACGCGACTCTAAGGCTCTTAATGAAATCCCGAAGGAAAGAATCGGGGTCTACTTCGGCTAATCCCGGCGATTTTCTTCTCCGCGATATCTCGGGATGCCGAAACGGTTACTTCTCGAATCGGCCAAAGCTCCTTCAAGAATTTCACCGAGTTTTTTTTTCCCGAAGATTAAGAGATAGGATGAAAAGAGAATGGAGAATAGAAGGGAGCAAGACTCACCATGCCGCGAAGGTCGGATCGTTGTCGATGATAACCCTGAATATGTAGAGGAAGCATGTCAGGAGTTTGAAGAAAAGGTTGGCGAGTCGTATCCTCAAACCTGCAAAAAAGAAAAAGGGAACAAAGTGTGTCAGTCGATATTCTTCGAAAAAGAAGGAGCGAGAAAGAAAGAGAGAGAGAGGGGGGGAGAGAGAGAAAAGAGATTTTCGTGTGTGGAAGCGAAGAGAACGAGAGAGAAAGAACGAGTTATATATCCATTGAAATCGACGTCGTGTTCGCGTAAGGGCGAAGGTCGATACACGCGTTGGCCCTTGCAAGGCGCGCGAGAAAGAGGTCTCTCTCTCTCTCCTTGTGATTTCTGCTATCGGCTCCTGTCACCACCTTCAAAAGAGTAAATCGCGCCCCTAGACGACGACGACAACGACGATTGTCACGGTGGTAAGCTTCTTGCTTTGCACATTGTATCTCGGGGACGACAATGGCGATCTCGAAATTACGTTTCGCTCATTTCAGTATGCTCAGTTCAACTGCCTTAATCGAATGTTTATTAATGTAAACGGATTAGCTAAATTTCTTAACTTTGTTTGTTCACGTTCTCAGTTTAAACGTAATAGTCCAATCATTATATGCATTTGAAAACGCAGACGCTCATAGAAAATCTCAAAAAAGCTCAAAAAAATAAGTTTTTCTAAGCCCCCCCCCTCTACACAATATCTAAAAATCAACCTTCTCGGTTCATTTGCATTTATTTGCTTTTTTTCGAACATAATGACTCAACTATGATATAATTTAATATCGTTTCTCATTTCTTACAACGGCTCCTTGTAGAAACAATTCGTCTCTGTTTTATTTGTATTATTTTTATTTGTATATTGTTTATTGTACGTTAAACTAAAGGATTTCTTTACCCGTTTGTTAATAAATAATAATGATAATCATTTATGGAGGGAAAGCGAGGCTTTCGCGTTACAACGAACTAACGTGTAAAACGACGAGCATCGTGTTTGGAGAGGCAACTAACCGAAACGATCAACCTCCCGTAAAAACTAAATCCTCGTAAATTCTCTTCCGTAATATTTCTACATCGGACGAAGCGATTATGTTTTTTTCCTTTTGCATAACTTTTTTCTCTACTCTCTCGGTAGATGCACGCGTCGCGTCACATCGCGATACCTGGACGCTGTCAAAATACTCTGCCCGTGGAAGCGTATCGCGTATAGTCACGATAATAGAATCTGTCCGTTAGTAAACACGACGTGTAACGCTAGATTCGCGTTAAACGCATGGCACGTGCCATCGCGATCTTGGCCGAATTGCAAGAACCCGTCATAACGTAACGCGGAGACTCTAAAGCACGAAAATTGAGCGGATAATTGTATTTCAACGTTTTCACGCGTGTAGGAAGGAAAGAAAGAGAGAGGGGGAGTGAGAGAGAGAGAGAGAGAGAGAGAACGTAGAAAATCGAGGCAATATCGTTTGGATATTTTACGAGCATTATATTGAAATCCGACTGTCGATGGATCTGACATACGATATTGAAAACGTGTTAAGCCGGTGTCAAGTTACACGTGCTGCCTTCGGCGATTTACACAAATACGTAGCCCCGTACGCTCAGATTTTAGCCTGTCGATAAAATCACGGTAATTTAGTTCGAACGGGGCAAACGAAAAATAATAAAAATGAATACGACACAACAGTCGTATACCGACCGGTTAGAAGAGGAAGTCCATCGACGCACGTGTGCACGCGCGTCATCGCGTTCGAACGACTAGTCCCTTTAACCCAAATATCAAGTTAATCGGATATTTCTCTGTTTATCTTTATACTCCCCGCTACCTCGCGTAATCAAGCACATTTTACGAGCTTTCGTGTCGATGCGGTCGCGATGATGACGCGTAGCGGGACAGCTAATGCGAATACGATGACGTTTTCCATGGTTTACGATGGCGAAATGTTGATAAGCTATAGGGAGGCATCGAGTCGCGTATCGTATCGGTCGGAACATTTAGGCTCAAAGTTCGTGCTCATTGACGTTTACTTTACGACCTGAGATTTCCGCGGTAGCTACATAAAACGGTTACATATATTCCCAAACGATCGAGCCGCGATTTACGTGCCGATGGTTCGTCGATGGATCTCCCTTCGAGCGGAACGATGCCTTCAATCCTCTCTCGAATTACGACCATACCTATGTAGATATATATATATACATACGTACTGTATATTGTATCCTCATATACGTACGTAACTACCTATATATAACTATATACGTTGTACGTGCAAAAGTGATCCGTTCGTTACACAATTTCCACTTGCCTGGGCTTAATGATTAATGGACGATCCATGAAAGAATAGGCCGTACTCGAAAAACGAGCCGCGAGTAAGTGCCTCGGGGAAAATTCATCGGCCGAATACAAAAAGCCCCGTTAATTTAAGCGAGAATGTGACAGAAAACGCACCGCTCTCTCTCTCTCTCTCTCTCTCTCTCTGCTCTCACTTTGCTCTCGAGCCACATCCGCAAGCACAGGGAACGCGGAGATGCACGAGGATATGCGTGCGAGCGTACGAAAGAGGAGAGGGGGTGATTAGTATAAAATCGTAGGATGGATTAACTCACTTGAACGTTGGTTCTTGATGAAGTACAGCTGTAGTCGTTCCTTGAAAGTATTCTCGTTAACGTAGTACTCGACGCGAACTCTGAAACAGAAAAAGATTGCACGATCGTTAGAACGATTCATTTCTTTCGTTTGACTTATATTCGTGATTTACACGTGACAGAGGAAAGAGAGCATAATAACGAGAAGGAAGACTTGAAAATTTGACATTATCGTCACGCGGCGATCGAACGTTTTCGCGAAAGCGTTTTCTTGCCGTGCACATACGTGCAGAACGGAAGGATATCGATCGAGTTCGGTAACTCGCTTCTAAACTCACGTAGGGTAATCATTTTCGTGTTGTAACGGAACGTATTCCGCACGTCCTTTTTATTACAGTGAAATAAAAATACAGTCTATTATCCGAATGTTCTATCACCGGAATATTCTATTATCCGAATAGTATATTTCGTATTTATTTTAAGTATGTATATAGTACACGCAGTATTTATT
>JAIFRP010000008.1:854941-865394 GCA_032403825.1 Odynerus spinipes | reverse complement strand
ATCAGTTATCGAATAATTATTTGTTTATCCGGCCATAACTAAGCAACGGGTCCACTTATTCGAACCAAACCTTCTAAATCTCTTTGCGGATGTTATTATAAAAATTAAATTATATCTAATATATCTAAAATATATCTTGCAAGTAGTAATACACTAAAAAGAATGAAATAAAAAATATTTTTACAAAAAAATAAAAACCGACTTCGAACACGGAGTTGAAGAAAGCGCTGAAAAGTATAAAATAATTTTTGTTTATAAATTAAAATGATACTAAAAAAATTGCAACTTTTTCGAAGGCGGCACAAAATGTCCTTGCACACTTATTTTCACGACATAAGAATGAGTGCATTCATTCTGAAATCTGAAATCCGAACCAGCCAGATGCCTCTTAAGGAGAATGTACTGTTAATTTTGTGCCGCCTGCGAAAAAGTTGCAATTTTTTTAGTATCATTTCAATTTATAAACAAAAATTATTTTATACTTTTCAGCGCTTTCTTCCACTCCATGTTCGAAGTTGGTTTTTATTTTTTTGTAAAAATATTTTTTATTACATTTTATTTATCACATTAACTTGTGTATACTTTGTTTTATGTTAATACAAAGGAAGAGTCAATTTTACATCTTAAATGAAATGACTGTAAAAATATCTTGAATAATGACATAAGTTATTAGTTATAATGACACGATAGACATAAGTTTTAAGTTATAACGACATACTATTTTTTCGCTTTATCTGGTTACAATAAAGTTACATTGTGTATTTAATTTTTTTTACGATATTGCACGGAAGTCCAATTTCTACAATATTATGAAAAAAGACTTAATTCACTTGTCAACTAAGGAGCTCATATGTATATGTGTGTTATACGATATTTTGAAAACGTTTAAAATTTGGTGAACTTTTGTATAACACAGTTGTGTTAAAACATGGCCTAAAAATTACGAAAGCCCTCCTACAACGTACAGTACACCACGGTTTCGATACACTACCGATACAAATTTTCGTACCATACAACGACTACTTACTTGTATACACATACATAACACGACGGCAACGTATACATCGTCAGAGCTTTCCCTCCCTACGTGTACATAAAAGGTAGAGGTTTATAAAAACGCAATAATTGTTAAATATTTTTCCAACGCGTTCGTTACGCGAGGTAGTCGTGTGTAGGTCGGTGGAGTAACATCCTCTCGCGTTGAAGATACGTGTAGTTTCAATCCCCGTTGACGCGTACCACTGGACGGATACTGTCGGAAGAGGAAAGGGATTCGACTGCGATCGGTCAACAAAACGGTACGAGTCACGTGCCGTGGTTCTCGACGGGTGATTGAAAACGATTTAACGAGGACGCGTCCGTCTACCCTATCGGTTCGAACGAACGAGTATTTGTGGAGTGTCTACAACAGAGAAATTGGTTACGAATAACGAGCGACATATAAAGGTAATTTTGTTTTATTGGACGCAAAACATGGCCCTTCGGATAATCGGTTGCTGTTTGTCATTTAAATGAAACAACGTTCGTCTATGTATGCGTATACATACCTAGGTGGGGTGTACGTTTGTCGTGCTTTCTCCTTTATCAGGTACGACAGGTATGGGTGTTAGCTTGTTAGTTTGTTGTACAAAAAATTGTGTTAAATCGAGTAAGAAACGTTACACCGCGATCATCCCGATGACGCAATTCTTAAAATTTCCTAACAAATTGCAATGTATTACTATGAGAAAAGAACAACGTTCATCTATGTATGTGTTATCGGTAAAGTATATAATCCGGCATTATATAGAATTCGTAAGTATTGTATATAATTCCTAAAATCATCAGACATTGTGTAAAGTAAATTAATTTTCTAGACATTATATAAAATGCCCAGACACCACCTAGACGCAATCTACTGACATAACCCAGGCATAACCCGGGCATTCTATAAAATGGCTAGGTAAACTATATAAAAATATGTAAATTTAAAATAAATTTATCTAATCTAATCTAATTTAATTTATTTCATACATTGCCTACAATCATTAGTTATTCTATGGAATACCTAAGTTTTCTATAGAATGCCGGAATTATATACATCCTACATAGGTAAGGGTGTACGCTCGTCGTGCTTTATCCTTTATCAAGCACGGCAAGTATGGTTGTTAGTTTGTCATACAAAACCGTGTTAAATCGAGTAAGAAAGTTACAACTCGATCATCTCGACGACGCAATTCTTAAAATTTCGTAACAAATTGCAACGTGTAACTAGGATAAAAGAAACCTAATCTAGCTCTGACCAAAGCCACTCTAAAGACCTCAGCAACTGATGTTTCGTGAGTAGACGTGCATAGCACCATCCCAGTGGTATAACCAAAGATTTTCAAATAATTTATGATCACGGTTGAAAGTGTAGAAGGACGACACGACGGTCTGGCGAAGTGATCGAAAGTAGACGGTGGCCGCGGTTAATGTTTAAAGTTCGATAGTTGTCGCGCGGGGCAGAAGCAAGTTGATTCCGTGAATAGCATCGCTCATCTATAATAACGGAAGCAAAGACAAGTGCATCGGCTATACCTCTCCCCCTTTCTCTCTCTTTCTCTCCACTATCCTATCCTTCTAATCAGGTATTACCCCGAGTCTTTGTGCGTTGTCATCGTCGTCGCGAATAGAATCACGGTGCATAAAAATAAAACCGTTCAACCTTGCGCTGCATTATCGACTGCTTCGCCAACGGAGTCGACGTCGTTGTCGTTGTCGTTGTCGTTGTCTTCGAACAACCTTCACCCCTTCATAACTGGTACAACGAAGAAAAAGTGAACGTTAATAGAGAAAAAACGGACCGCGGTCGTTCGAACAATGTGAACGGGCTATAAGGAAAACAGCCGGACTCACTTCGACCCGTTTTCTTCGGTGCACTTCGACCCTGGCTATTGCAACTTGTCGAGTTAAAAAGATCAATCGAGACATGTATTTGCTATCTCGGTTAGTTCTTTTTATAGAACGACGCTATTCCTTTCTATTTTCGCTAGGCGACTCCCGAGCAACTTTCTAGCACCCTTCGAGGGAACATCGCGAAAAGAGAGACAAATCCGCTCTGGGAAAGTAGTACGAGAAACGTCGATTCGGTTTTCCCAAGCGAAGGGGACGGATATTATTACCGAGTGCCCGTAGGCTAGGTAATACGTCGTTTTAGTATTATCCTCGCATTGGATTAGGAACGCGAAGCGAGATAGCGTCGTTCCGACACATCGACCCTTTTTCTACTCTTTCGTATACACACTCCCTAGTTTTAAATGCATATCGGAGCGCATATTATCGCGTCTAGGGCTGGCGCGTTCCATTTCTATGCAAAAATTCGCATCATCGATCTGTCGGAACGATATCGCGAAGAAGTATCCACAGGCGTCTCTCGAAGTCTTTTTCTTAAACCATTTATTACGTTCTCGTGCGATACGACGTTTTATATCGTCGATTAATTCCATCGCAAATCGCGAGCCCGTGTAATCGAGATAAGATAGCGAAGAATTTTTTAAATTTTCGTTTTCCTTTTCTTTTCACTCACTTCTGATTTTACGATGATCATAAAAAGTGTAATAGCTGATATTTTAACAATAAAATTTAATTTAATCCAATGAATTAAAAACGGTAGCAAGATCGAAGGGATCGTTACGATCTTCGAAATAACTTCTATTCGTCTTTTTCAAGTAGATGGAATAACAGCAACGAATTTATCGTTTGGACGAAAATCGATAATTAAAACCAGGATTATTGAATCGACATAACGAGAATCGATCTTATCCTTTGAACATTATTTCAGTTTACGTTTCTGTCAAATCTCTAAAGAAAATGCAATGTTTTCGTTCTCGCTAATGAAACAGCAACGAAAGATCAATAAGAAAGGATAATCGATGGTATCGTAGCCTGCGTAGAATGGAGATAAGCGTAATTAAAACGCTCCATCTGCGGCGTAACGCTGGCGCAATGTCGTTGCGTTCTATTTTCGAGTAAAGTCAATTATGGGAATAGTATGTCGCGTTATGTTGTGTTCTCGTATCATTCGATCTGCAACGATTGCAGGGGAAAAGGAGAGAAAGAATAATGAAATGAGAGAGAAAGAGAAGAGAGGAGAGGAGAGAGAGAATATTGAGAGCTCCCACATGGATGTGCGTGCACGAAATTGCGTGTCGTTCGCTGGTACGCCCTTCGTACGTCGCTCGACTATGCATAAATAAATTAAAGGGCTAAAAGCGAGTAGCGCTACTCGCGAAGCTAGGGACACCACGTTGATCCTCTCCCTCTATCTCTCTCTTTCTCGTAGACACATACACACACACACACATACACACTCGCTGTGGTAATAACGAGTGACACAGTTATTAAGATAATAAATTCTGCAATGAAAAAAGAATCCAGGAGTGCCTCCATAAAATGATTAGTTATCTAGGTTGGCTTACCCTTGAAAGAACGACTGTACGATGTTGTAATAATTAATGTAAGGGTTGAAAGGGACGAGGAAAAGCTTGTAACGTAAGTTACGTACCTATAAGAGATTTCGGCCAGGACCGCGAGCAACGCGTTCGGCTTTACGATTTATACCGAGTACGAAAGCGCGTAATAAATATGAGCGAAATAAATTTCAGGCTAAGAGATTGGTTAATCGAAATTTCAAGAGGGTTCGCCACACTCCTCGAACCGGAACATTTTCGGAGGGTAGTAATTTAAATTGCTAGGGTCGCTCCGTGTAATTCACGATATCTTAAACGGTCCGCTTTTATAGCTTGGTAATCTCGGCTACGAACGTGCCGGGCTTCTCTCGGCGTTTATGCTTTTTAAATGCGAATGTGCGATTTATAATATTTTATTCGCTCCTCGACGACAATTATTTTCCGAACAACAAAACAGACTTCTCTCTCTCACTCTCTCTCTCTCTCTCTCTTTCTCTCTCTCAGGGACTACTTCTAAATTCTTCTAAAACTAAGGCTATGATCCTTGGCTCTGCTCGGTACATTAATGCCCTGGATCTCTCCTCAGTTCCTCACATCTCAGTGGATGGCGTCGATATCACGTTTTCCTCTCTTGTTAAGAACGTGGGTATCTATATGACTCCTACTTTAAGTTGGCGGGAACAAGTGACGCAGATTAGCAAGCGAGTGTCTCGGACCCTTTATCAATTGCGCATCGGAAAGGATTTCCTCTCTATCCGTCTCAAGAAGATGTTAGTGAACACTCTCATTTTTCCAATCTTCGACTATTGTTCTTTGGTGTTTCTTGATATCTCAGAAGTTGAGAATATCAGATTACAACGCCTTCTTAATTCCTGCGTTCGCTTCATCTTTGGGGTCCGTAAATCTGAGCATATCTCACCCTACTTTACGAAATTAAAATGGCTTAAACTAAAAGACCGCAGGAATTATTTTCTAGGTACTTTATTCTATAATGTCTTGCACTGCGGTTCCTTTGCATGGCTTGCTAATGCTTTGAGCTTACGAGAATCGGTCATAAGAACATCATTGGTGACGAGATCTGCCACAGATACGCTAGTTTTGTCGATCGTTCGCACGTCAATGTACGATCACTCTGTGCTGATCACGGGAATAAAATTTTGGAACTCCTTGCCGCCATCTATCAGGCAGACCTCGTCTCTATGTGTTTTTAAGATCCGTCTGTTTGCGTACTTATGGGATGGATCCATTTCCTAACTTTATATTCTGTATCTTAGCTCAGTCTTAAACTCACGATTTATTTTTGTATGTATACAATTTATTCTGAATTTATATAGATTTAGTTTTAGATCATTTCTGCGGCTATTGCTTTTCTTGCATATACTCACCTTTACTGTTTGGCTATATTCCTTTATTAATTTTCACTATTTTTATGTATATTCATCTTAGTTGATCTCTGATGTACATCTTGGCATGCTATCTCTATTTGTAAATAATTTTACTTTCTGTATATTTTTTCTGTATACCCTTGTCCATACAGTACCTCTGGGCCTTTGGAATAAACTTATTTTCTCTCTCTCTCTCTCTCTCTCTCTCAATCGTCCCTTTTCAATGTATTTCCAATCTTCCGCGTTTTAATCGCATCGCGCACCCGTGCTCGCGCAATAAAGAAATTAGCAATGAGTGGTGGGAATTAATTTCGAAAACGCAACTTAAGTGGATCAAGGAGAATCGGAAACGCTTGCACGGCCGTAAAACGTACAAACGTATATTGTACGGGGAGGTTGCTCCCGCGATTTAAAAAAAAAGAAAAAGAATCCACTTTTGTACGAGGCTCGCGAGGGACGATAAAAATGTTTTAAAGCGCGCTATACTGCGAAATGTATCGCGGTTCGTCCGACGGAAGCTCTCACGATTCTCTTCGAACGATCGTCGTAAAAAAAAGGGACGACTTGTAACGACGCGCGAAAGCAAATTCTTTCTACGAGCGTTACTTAAATGTATCATCGCCTCCGTAAAGAAATGATTTCGCTCGATAGCGACACTCCTTCGAAATAGAACGATCTTCTCTAAAACGATTCGAAGTCGAGTGCATCCGACAGCATTCGGACGTTTCGCGATCTGACACTCGTTGGCCTACCGTGCACGCCAGGCATCAAAGTCTCTAAGCGCAATCGCATTATCTTCGAATCGCTATGTTATACTCTTCATTTAATTCGAGCTAATTGTTACGTCACACGAGTAACGTGTGACGTTATTTCGTAAAACGAAATTTTTCTAGACTAGATATTCTTTTGCAATAACTGCAAGTGTTATAGACTCGATATTCTGTAACAATAACTGTAAGACAGAATATCAAAAAATCAACCCACTTACTGTGAACAGTGCGACTCCTTGATATCTATTGAACATTTAATCCTCCAATGCACTAAATATAATTTACTACGTGATAAATACAACCTAGCAACTACACTTAAGGACAACTTAAAGAACAAGAAACTACGAGATCTACTTGAATTTATTAAGGAATCAAAACTGATTAACCAGATAATGTAAATTATTCCCACTTATCCTAAGATGTCGTTAATAACCATGTAGTTGATGCGACATTAAACTTAAATTAAAAACAAAACAAAATAACTGTAAGAGTCATTCTGCGAGACAATAAACAGTCGAAATACGAATGACCAAAAGTAGGTATTACTCCATGATCACCAGTGCATTTTGACTACTCGCGAAGTCACACTGGGCATTAAATTTTACATTCATCTGTATTTTTCTTCATTCACATTAGTATATTCAGTATTTGTTAAAATTTAAATAAATTCATTCGAGCATAAACACATCGGTACGGGTTTTTTATATACAGTCCACTTTAACATCATTTTCGTACCGAACAAAATGATAATCTGAAGGATCCTCGTCTAGTTTTCTTTTCGTCGATTTCACGCGTATTTTTCCATCGACGGCGTACTCGCTATCGTTAAATGCTCAACTGAAGTCGTGGTACTCGCAGCGCCAACAAAACCGGCTGCATCAAACGCACCCTACGTGGCTTCAACTTTCGAGCAGCGCAGACAGTTTGAAACCTCGCGGATATCGTGTCAAGTGGCGAACTATCTCGCACGAGATATGCGAGATCGTATCATTTCTAATTCTCTGTATACGCTTTACGGTAGCTATCTATTAATATGGTAGAATGCGATAGGATTGATTGATACCGCCGGGAGAATCGTGTCGGTTCTCGGACGATCGATTTCCCTCGTAAACTCGAAATGCTAAATCCGTAACAACAGTTTCTCCCTTTTTTATTCGTTTTGATAAACTTATATCGCAAAAGCTGTTAACCATAAAATCACGAGAAGAAAAAAAAAGATAAGATTACCCTTCGCGTTTCCGCGAGAACGTTTTTTTTTTTTTATCGATATAATCCTTAGGCGTTAAGTCTCCGTCTCTTTAGATTTCAACTCGAGGCAATAATATCCGTCGGGAGAGTGTCCGCTATCGGCACCTTCCCTCGTAAGCCTTAAATGGACCACGGAATTTCGGTTTACGAGCATCTCATAAAACATTCGTACGAACGGTGACATTTAAGGCTCGTAACCCCAAGCAGAAGAGCCATTTTTTCGGCTAGTATGAAAGAAGATTGTAGGGTCACGAGCTTACACGCGTGCGTGATTTCTGTCGAAGTGTCTATTGAATTCTAAGGCGATAGAGAAAAAATAGAGTCACGTTGTAACGGGTTAGTATATCGAATGCAGGCAAACTTCCTATTACGCGACATTTTTTAGGAATGCAAATACAAGTAACCCTCCTATAACACGGTAGATAGGTTTCTAGAAAATGTTGTGTTGTGTGAAATCGTGTTATATGAGACCCAGACTAGCGAGCTATTATCGATTGCCGGTGTACAACGGTTTTCGCAAGTTTCTTATCGTGTTGGAGCGAAACTATGTTATAGGTTACAGTGCTATACGAGGGTTCCCGCAATTTATCCTAGTGTTAGAGCGAAACCATGTTATAGGATGCCGTGTTATAGGAGGGAGTTATGTTGTGTACTGTGTTAAACGGGGACCACCGTAAATCGTATTTTTACAAAATTCAAGCACTTTGTTAAACTTCGACCTCGCATACGTGCATTCACAATTAATAAAACGGAATCGTGTCCTCCGATGACAAAGTTGGAGCCGTACGAAATGAATAGTTTGACTGTGTCTCGTCGCACAGGGTCGTGAACACGTACGGAATCGCAGGAACACGCCGCGCCGGACGGGAAGATACCGAGCAACGACAATACCACGGAAGCTAACAATATCGATTTTATCGATCCGAGGTTGTATAGGATTACAAGGAGCGCGTGCTATCGAGAAACGAGCGGGGGAAAAGGGCAGCTGTTTCGAAGATGCATCGATAAACGAGCGAGTTTGTCTCGCTATCGCTCGACCCTTCCACCTTCGTTCAGCGTCCTCGCTTTATCTTGCTTTTGTTGCTTTTCAGCAGGTTCTCCGGTGAATTCGACGCGGCTCGAGTTTTCGCTCGAATCGAACGCTCGGAAGCTACCCCGGGTGCCTTAGAAAGGCACGAATGAATGCAAAATCGAGATGCAACGTTCGCTTTCGACCGTTTCGAAATTTCTCGAGCTTTTCTTGAAGAAATCTGCAGGCAATCCGAATGCCGGAGAGGAAGATTGTCCAAGAAGGAGAGAGAAGAGTCCGCGTATATCTAAAATTAGAAGTCTCATCTACCTTTCGTAACGACTCTCGCCTCGTCGCTGAGTGTTCTCGCTCGAACAATACGCGGCATAAAAAAGTGTCATTACGAGGGATCTGCAATTGTAAAGATTTTCGTTTCTTTTTTTCGTTACCTTTTTTTTTCTTTCTTTTTTTAGAGCAAAGATACTTGACTCCCTTCTTTACGGAGAGTTCCGACGAAATCGTGCGATGAAGCTTCGCCAACGAAAGAATTCTTCTTGTTCTTGGCTCGTGAACATACCTTAAGGGCGATATGTTCGTGCTGGAAACGAAGGCGTATCGCCAATAAAAAAATAAAAGCTCGTGCGAAGCGCGCGCCGTAAAATCAAAGTGACGGATCGACTTTCTTCGAGCTTGGCTCCTTTCTATCTCCGATAGTGAGGACTCTTAAATGGCGTAGAGAAGAGCAACCTATCGAGAGAGTAAAGGAGAGAGAGAGAGAGAGAGAGAGAGAAAGAGAGAGAACGAGGGAGAGTAAGAAAGGAAGAGAAAGAGAGAAAATGGACGGGAAAGCGAGGGAGCTCTCGCTCGTAATTTACTAGTGGGATTTAGACGTCACGCGTCACTCGCACGCCACAAAACGCGAGAAAAGAAAGTTCCTTCTCTTCTTGGCTCGTAGACACATCGAAAGGTCGTCCGAGCGAGATACTCGAATCTCTCTTCTCTCCTCTCTTCTTTTCTCCCCTCTTTAACGAAAAGAAGGTTAACTCCACCCGTTCGGGCGCGTAATTATTATCTTCCTACCCCTCCCGTCCCCTTTCTCTCATAATCGGGTGACGTCACCAAGAACATCAAGGTGCGGACGGTGCGATCCGACGAAACGTTGACCTTTAGCATATTATTTCGAAAATAAGGGACCAACCTACCGAGACCTTTCTTCTTTTCCTTCCGGCAGAATAAAAACGTAAAAGAATGATACTCCTGAATCGTCGCTAATGGAAGCGCCATCGCCCGTCACCTTGACTTTCGTTTATTGAATTTTCGAGAGCGCCATTTATATTTGACAACGAGAAGTAGTGGGATACCCGAAGAATGCTGGAAATGACCAGGGGTGCGTCAACCATCGAGCGTGTCTCCTTACTCTGCTTCTTCTTTTCGAATAACGCAGTAGTCGAAGCATTTTTCGATCGGACGCCCACGAGTTCTCTCTTTCTCGCGCTATATGATCGACCAAAACTTATTTCCCACGGGTCCCATGATTCGATTCGATACGGAAGAGACGGAGAGTGAGAAAGAGAAATAGAGAGTGGCGCGCTGTTCCACTTCTCCCCCCCT
>JAIFRP010000008.1:791875-817712 GCA_032403825.1 Odynerus spinipes | reverse complement strand
TATATATATATATATATACACACACACATACACAGCATAGATATCGTACCTACGGCGTCGTACAAATAAACGTTACAAACGTCGACATTAAGGCGTCCTTTAAACTATCATTGGCCGATCGGTTCGTAGTCGTCGTCGATAATAGTCGAAACCACCTTCGCCGTTGTTGCTACAAACTCCGTTGGCAGCACGAAACTAATCGTTACGCGTTACGCGATGTAATTGGTTTCCATGTTTATGAATCTGTTTCCGACGCTCCGTCCGAGTTACGTCCCGTTAAAGCCTTACTACACCATAAGTACGTACTACATACACTCGGCTCGAGCTTTTGCTCCCGGTTAAACACGTACGTATGTATATATGTATGTAAATATAACCGTACGTATGTACAACACGTATAGAGACGTGCGCACGGGACGATTATCGCTAATTGAGCTACTAATTACGAGTAGAAAACTAGAACTCTCGGAGTATCCTTCTTAGCGAAGATACAACGAAGACACTTGCATTTCCTGGACCGCTCGCCTCGTCTCGTTAATTAAGATACCGTGTAAGAGAGCGAGAGAAACGAACGAGCGCCAATACTCGCGCGTCTTTTCCAAGCCCTTTCATTAACGACGCGACTCCCTTCGTCGATCCGAGCATCCCTTTCTTGTCGCTTTTCCCGGCACAGTAAAGATCGACTACTTCGTTCCTTTCCATTAGTCAATTCGAAAAATCCCGTCGATTTCCGTAAGCACGGTGGTGGCCAGTGGGGAGCGAGACGGGAACGCTTCCAAGATGGCGCCAGTTTCGCGCCAGTCCCGGCGTAAATCACGAAGCCGAAAGCACCTCCGGTGGAACCCCCGTTTAACGACCCCCTTCGGTACCTTAGCCGACCTTGGAACTCCCTAAGAAATTCAGTCCACGATTCTAATTACTTCTAGGCCGTAGGAGAACGAACGAACGAACGAACGATCCGAAGGATACCGTGGTAGGTACATGTTATGGTTTTGTTAATATAACATAGAGCGGAACGATTCTTGTTTAATCGGCTACTCGAAACGCGTTGAAATATTCTTTCTTTATTTCAATACGTATCGATGTTTATCCGGAAGAACGTGTTTTCTCGATAGGCCTTGTCTATAGAGCGAAGAATACAAAAGTACCGTCGATGAAATATATACGATATTATCGAAATAATAGAACGATGACACGTTGTCACCACAAAGATAAGAATACCACCCCCCACTGATAAAACGAATTTCTCCCCTTATTTTTTCGATCGATTCGCGAGAAGACTCTCCGGAATCGGTTAACAAACCAGCGAGTGAAGCGAGAACGCGGAAAAACGCGATAAAAGCGACCGCGATTAACGAAGACGACGATAATAAGCAGGAGGACGTAAACGCCGACGAATCGAGCGCGCACGAGGTCGTAGATGGCGTCGAGGTGCGCGCAACGCGACGAGACTGCCGCATCTCAACCGTACGGCGGCTCGTAGGCAACTGCCATCCCGAAGGCTCCGACGCCTCCAACGCCTCGCGCGCTGCCAGCCGGAGAGCCAGCCAGCCAGCCAGTCAGCCAGTCAGCAAGCGAACGAACGAACGAACGTGCTAGCTGCTGAACGAGCAAACGTGCTAGCGAGCGAATGTCCTAGCGAAGGAGCGAGTAGTATGAACCCTTCTCCCCCCTCACCCCACTCATCGTTTCTATCTACGAGCGCAGACGCTTCAAAACAATCGCTTTTCTTGATCTTACACCCCCTTCCATCGCCTTTTCTCATCAATCGTTTCCTATCTCTTTCTCGTTCTCAACTTTCTACCTTGACGACAACCGATGTTTGCTCGACGATCCTTCGGATGTCCTTAGGATCTTTTCGTCTTAAGGTTAACTAATTTTTAACGAGGTCGTCCTTCGTCTGTAACTTTTTTCACTTTCGCTGTCTTTCTTTTTTTTTGGGTTTAGTTTTTTTAGTTTTACCTGTCTTTGGCTTTGTGTTTGTATAAAGCTACTGTTTTAAGCTTTTCCAAGCGCGTGACCTGAAAATACAACATGGAAGAGGAGGAGACTAGCGAAGTCGATCAAAGTGAATTTGAGAAATTTTAAGAGTCAACTTCGTTCTCGTTTCCCTTCGAAAGGATACTTCGGGAGTATTGTGTTACGTTGTTTCCATGACGATCAAACGATCTTTAACGCATATTTGATTATCTATAGAGGAGTACATTTCCCGTTCGTGTAGCCGAACAATCCGGGAGAAAGGAGTGTACCATAAAGTGTCGATAAAACGATATTTTATTAGATAAAAGGTGGAAACCGTTGCGTATCCTCGTCGTTTGTGAATACAATGATAAAAGTTTTACAAACAAGACAAAGAATTACCCGGCGTGCAATCAATATCCCGTAGCAACCTTTCCTCGATTCTCTTTCTTTCTTTCTTCTTCTTTTTGTCCCCCCTGAAATCGTATTCACATTGATAGGCATATTTTGTCCCGATAACTTTTTATACGAGACGAGTGAAATTCTTTACGAGCGGTGCCGAACTCCCAAGGTATAAAATGTCGAAAGCCAAACGAACGATCATCCATCGGCGTGATATACAACGGCGGAGCGTAACGTGTTTTTCGAAGACGCGAAACTACGAGGAGGAAGAAGAAATCAAATTTTGCACAGGCGCGGATTCGCTCGTCTTTCGGAAAGGATGCTACGGAAATAGATTCCTACCGCCGTTTCTTCGGTCGTTCTTTATTTATACCGCGTGCGCTTTATGCTAGCTTACGTCGTTTAACCTCGAGTGTTTTTATCATCTGTCTCTTGTCTTCCCTCGATATCTACGTGGAGCAAGGATAACGTATAAGACGACGTTGTCTCTTTCACGATTGCAATCTCTCTTTGTGTTCACGATTTCGCGGATCTAAAACTGCAATTTCCTATGTTGTGTCGGTACACGAGTAGAGCGAAACCCTGTTTTTTATGAACGTGTTGGGGGATAAGTCGGTTCATATAACCAAATCGTTTATATAATAGGAGTTTACTTAATTGTCTACACCAGCTATGATTTATCGTTCAATTAATAAGAGTTCGTGTTCAGGATTGTGGAAAGGATTCTACGAAAAAGTTAATTTTAATTATACAACGAAACTCCGTTTTTATATGAACGTGTCGAGAGACAAAACGGTTCATATAATATAAATAGTTTATATAAATATAAATAGTTAATATAATATAAATAATATAAATAGTTTATATAATCGTTCAATTAATAAGAGTTAGCGTTTAGGATCGTGAAAAGGATTTTATGAAAAATCTTCAATATATAATGAAACTCGGTTTATATGAACGTCTCGGGAGACAAGTCGGTTCACATAATCAAATCATTCATACAATAGGAGTCTATTTTATTATCCACACCAGCTATGATTTGTCGTTTAATTAATAAGAGTTCGTGTTCAGGATCGTGGAAAGGATTCTACGGAAAATTTGATCTTAATTATACAATGAAACTCCGTTTATATAAACGTGTTGAGGAATAAGACGGTTCATATAACCAAATCGTTCATACAATAGGAGTCTACTTAATTATCCACACCAGCTATGATTTATCGTTCAATTAATAAGAGTTCGCGTTTGAGATCATGAAAAGGATTTTACGAAAAATTTGATCTTAAATATAAAATGAAACTCCGTTTTTATGAACGTGTCGGGGGACAAGTCGGTTGTACAGATACTAAGACCTCAGTTAAAGCTTTAGCAACCAGACACTGCTAATATTTCGTTCATATAAGTAGAATAAGTAGAAGACATCATACAGTCGTTCATTAAAACCTGCAAGCTGTCGATATAACACAACAGAAAGCTATGCATATAGCGCTAAGTGTCTAAACGTAAACTCGTGTCTTGTAATTTATGCAATATAATCTCATGAGAGATCTAAATTGCTTAATAAAAAAAAAATAAAATAAAAATAAACGAAATTTCACCGTACCAGAAAAAATTGACGTAGCAAAGAAATATTTTTCTCCGTCGAGTCGAGTCGAGTCGAGTCGAGTCACGCGTTTCACGAAATTAGGATTTCTTGAGACGTGTTAGACGAGACGTTGGAAAAATTGTATCACGACAAGTCACAGAATACGTACACGTGTATGTAGATACGCTACATGGACGATGTGCGGCGGCTATCGTAAATATAAGCTTAAGATTCGCGTACGAATACTCGCGCGGCTCGACCTACTTCTCCTCTCGTCTCTTTTATTCGCTTTCTTTACCGAAAAGTCGAACTATATATATCTATATAGGCACATCTATACAGGGAACTTCTTTGTCAACTCTTCTTCTTCCACTTCGTCGCACTTCTTGTCCGCTACATTCCGGAAACGGCTACGGGATTTTTCGACGTGGCTCGCGAAACCAGATTATCCAACTTCGCAAAGAACGCACATTTTTCGAAGATCGATTCCCCTTCGTACACGTGTGTCGGGAATTATGAAAATGATTTATGAATCAAAATCGAAGAAATTGAATTTACTACTTATTATTTCATGTCGTGCAGATATATATAAAAATAACGTGGAAACGTTTTTGAAACATTATTAAAAGTTGTATCTCCTTTTTCTTCTTTTCCCTGAACCGTTAATTTTGCAAACGGTGTAGGTCAGAGGTTCTCAGTCTGTGGTACGAGTACCACAGGTGGTACGTAGAATATTCATAGGTGGTACGCGAAATTATATCAAATTTAAAAATTATGTAAGTACGCGTTAAGAAAATACGTTAAGTAAGTAAACAAAACGTCTGTCGGTTATCTATAGTTTTTACTTCATAACTTCTGTTAACATTTCTGAATAAAAGCTCAACTTACTTCCTATCTACCACATAATAATACGCAAAGGAAAAATATTGAGAACCTCTCATCTAAGTTACTAGAGGTATTGAAAAATACATTTTCTCGTAAGTTAATCCACAAAATTTAACAACCATAGAAAATATTTAAACTGTAAAAAGTATATCTTGAAATATTTTATTATAAAATGAAAAAGTAACATATCCACCCCAAAAAAAGCAAAAGTTTGCATATCTCGGAAGAAAGGACATATGACTTAGACCACTTTCATAATCATCGGCACATAAATACATACGTCATCGGATCTCGTCGAATTCGTATCACGATTAAACGGATCCCCATAATTCACGGAGTCTTTCCTCAAATTTCGACGAAACCCTTTCTCCATTGTGAGCAGAATCGCGAAACGACTTTTGGGAAAGGGCTTTTTCCCCGTTTCGAAATGCTACACGTAGGTACGTACTTCGTTCCCTTTTTCCAAAGTTCCCAATCGCTTTTCGAACTTTCTCTTATTGTCAGTCTCAGGAGGTTTCTCCGATGGCGAGCTACGGTCACCTCGGATGACGGAATAAATTGTATCGAGGGATCGCTCGAAAACGACACGAATGATTTCTATGGTTTCTACGTTATCTTCGAGTGGTAATGAAAAAAAAAGAAATTAAATCATATATAGTTATATATGTATACATATATACAGGGTGGCAAAACAAAAAGTGTCCGAACTTTAAAGGGCTTATAGTACTCACCGAGAGGAGCAACAAATGTCTAATAAACATGGGTCCTAAAATCAACCCTTTCGGAGTAAATTAACTTTTATTGTAATTAGTATTCGACACCGTAAGCGAGTCTCTTTGCAACACATTGAACGTAAACTGGGGAATTTTATTAGAAATACACTAGTTCAAGGTTGTCAATGTACGTTTATTATGAAAATAAGCAAAAACTATTACTAACATCCACAAAGATTAATTTGTAGACACAAGAATATGTACAAATCTTTATGTACACTAGTTATGTACACTAGTATGTATCCACATACATACTTGTTTATTTTATGCAACGCGAGCTACGAGCATCCACTCGACCGAGCGTCCATATTAATGGACATAAAACGTTCGTTAAATACGATATGTCTCTATCGTTTTGTAAATGAGGTAGCTCGTAGAAATATGATATTAGCGAAGCGCGATAACCGTTCTTCCTCGACAAAATGCGCGGTGAACTGCGGGCGTAATTAAAAACTCGTTTCTAGGGAAGTAAACGCATCGTTTACTTGAGTCAAACACGTGCAGAGGTAGGTACAATCCGTCTAGCTCGTTTAGCTAATTCTTCTTGTCGATATCAAAGACTCGCAAGGATTTGGTAAAATAAACAAAAAAGGAAATATGACGAGAGAAAATGGACGAGAAGAGAACTAAGTAAGTACTTATACTATATTTGTACGTATCGACGTTAACGCGAAAGTTTACGTCTATTTTCATCGGGAAATCCTGAATCAAAGTCAAAGTTGAAGTTTCGTCTGGTAATTAAGAACCCTTGGTGCGACTGGGATCGAAAGTTACGAGTAAACGAGTACGTACTTACGTATGTACTTTTGAAAGCTCGATTAACTCCTTAACTTGTTAACCAGTAGATTTTTAAGGTATCAATTCCATAAAAATATAATGGTACACTAAAGAATAAGAATGTTGATATAAAAAAAATATATTTTAAAGTTCCGTACATCACAAGGGTAGATAGCTGTTTCTCTCCAAAAACAGAATCAAGTTAAAATCACTCGACTCAGGATTGAACACACAAATGCGACACACCTCCACCTGATCACTAAAGAAAATCCAGAAACATGCGACAACTGCGATACCCTCCTCACTGTTGAACATCTACTATGTCTCTGTCCCAAATTCGAAGATATAAACAAAAAATAGGAAACAAAAAATACCCAGCACCATCGAATGCCTCCTCAAATCCAAACAACAATGTAAAGAAATGTTGACAATACAAACAAGAATGACAAATGACACATCGCTTATAACCAACCTTTGTACTCACTATACAAGTGGTCACTAATACCCGAATTGGGGGATGTGACAATAAACTTTTAAACAACAAAAAAGCAAGGGTAAATAAATATTTCTAATTTGTAAATAAACTTGTCCTGCCTGATTAATCGTATCCTAAATCGCGCCTTTTAGATTAATTCGCTCCCGTTCGATCGAATTATCCGCGTAAATTTGAATCGACGCGAGGAGAAGGGAAATAGCGCGAGGACGAGTGTTACTGACAAGTAAAAGCGTCGTTCTCTCGCGTAGAAGCGGCTGCATCGTTTTCCCGAAATGAGATTAATCGTTCGTATCGGAAATATTTGGCGATGCGACGAATTATTCGACCTCGAGCAGCGTCATCCTTTTTACCTAACGAATATCTGTCATACCGCGTGACACGATCGGAAATACATTTTCATTTTTGATCGGGCTCGAGTACTTACGCCGAACTTCCCACCGTGCGATCTCTCGCGCCGCGTCGACGCAATTATAAATTCCGCATCGAATGCGAAGCTGCATTTGTTGTTACGGACCTTTATGCTATATATTAAATTGAAGTTTTTACGTTTTATAAATTTCCAACAACTTTTATAGAAAGTAACGCCAGCTTTATAAACTTCATGACGCGGCAAATTTTTATTCGACATACGGCGCGATATCGTATCGATAATCTTTAAATACAGAGACTCGGATGCGTAGGTAGAAATTGAGAGGTCGAAAGTCGATCATTCATACCACTTCAGAATCTCATCGATAAAACGACAAGAATACGCCCCTTTGAAGAATGACGAGAAGGCAATTGACGTGTAGCGATAACTATTATGCTTGTATAATACTATTATAAGAAAAAATAAATAAAAGAACAAACAGTTACAATATTTAAATATATTATAAATTATTAATATCGGTTAAAGCAAATAATGAGTCTATCGGTGGTTAAAAAGCTCGAAAAAATCAGATCAGATCCAAACGATGTAATAAACAAACGCAACAGCTTTATTAGAAATATTCTCGATAAGAATCGATCGCATTGCAGATGTTACGTAGCCCTATTTTTAGCCAAACCACTGAAGTACCATCTGCTTCACCGCGAAATCTCGTGACAGTCGAGTCACGTTCGGGGAGACCAAAAACAAGTGGTCGAAAAAAGCAGCCCTTAGGGTAAAACCTCTCTCTCTTTCTCTCTTTCTCTCTTTCTCTCTTTCTCTCTTTCTCTCTTTCTCTCTTTCTCTTTCTTTCTGTCTTTCTTCCCCTCTTCTATCTCCCGAGTGCTTTATTCGTTACGTTGGATCATCTCGTGAGTCAGTCCACGTGAAATACGAGGACGAACTTATTCGTGGTTGGCCCACGCAGCGGCCTCCGTTCCGGCGTAGGAAGAGATCCTGGTGATCTTCTTCTTCATTTCCTTCCTAACTACCGCCGGATATGTACTCCTATTTCACTTCGATTGTGAACGACATTAAAGTCCCGCGGATCCAAATCGTTTTATCGTTCCCATTGAAGAGGCGGAGGTAAAATGCGGCAGCTTGAATGTAAAAGCTTTCGATATGAATAAATTCATCCACTTGATATTGCTTTTCTTATGCTAATATATTCGTCAGCCCTTCGTGTGTACGATGTAAGACGTTTAAGGGTTTATGCGTTGTGTTATAAAAAATACTCGTAAATTTTTCCCCCTTTTTGCCCCCCACGCATACGAGTAACAATGGCGGGGCTGTCGTGAAAGAAATGAAACTGCTGTAACGCGAATAGTAGAGCTTAAAAAAAAGTAGAAGAAATAGTAACCAGCAACGACGGTAATTAGACGAGAGTCTTTGTACGAGATACGAAATAATCTCCTTCGTATCTCCAAGTTTTAAACGAAGCATTTAGCGATCCTTTGTAAGAGGTACTTGAGAAGCAGAATAGTCTTACTTTTCACCGAGTCATTTTTATGGTTCTAAATAAAAGTTAGTCCGTTAATTCGCGTGGAAGATGAAACGTCGACGGCTGGAGCTGCGTAAATAATTTGATCTTTCGTTTACTTTGGTATACTTTGCGAGGAGAATTGAAAAGATAACGTCTGAGATAAAGAACTATGATTTTTAAAAAAAACTTTTCAATGGACGTAACGGTAAATGATCAAAAAGTGTGCAAAAGTTTGCCAATCTCGAGGGCAGTTTTAAAGTATCAACTTACCTCGACCACTTTAGATAGCATTAAAGATACAAGTTATGCAAGTAAAAACTACAATATGGAGATTCAACAGGTACAAAATATCAGCTCCGCGGCTCGAACCTCGTAAGATCTTTTACCCCCGGCTACAAGGGTTCGATCGAACATCTATGAGGAGTTCAGCGAAAGCACTCGGGACTCTATCCAGAACGCAGTCGGTAAAACAGCGTACATCGGAAAGAAAAGCTTTTATCGCCAAATGGGACACCTTGAACGGAGAAAAAAGCCATGTGTCGCGAGAAACTTCGTCATCTACTTTACCAACCGAGATAATGCTTTTGCAATTTCCTCGAACGCCATTATGGTTATTTGACAAACTTTGCTTCCAACTGTTGATAAGTATCCGAAATAATTAGATACGTTATGGATCCGTTAATAATTAAACACATAGGGTCAGCACATTCGGTGCCATACGTATATTGTTATACGTCGTACGTTCTGCAACAAAATAATTGACTGTATCATAAATCTTCGCTTTGTATCTCCCATTTTCATTTTTAAATCGAATATCTTGCCAATCCCATTAAAATCACGAAGTAAATAATTTTATCGTTTGCAATTTTGAAAAGTCGCCCAAAAAAATAACACGCACAGCGTTGCTGCACAATTGTATTACTTGATAATTGAATATTACATTTTCAATTCTCTTTTTTTCCTTGAGCAGTCGTATTCACAAATCGATCGTAATCGCGATCGTAGTAACGACTACGAACGTGCCATTAACAATGGCTCTTTTCGTGCCGGCGAAGCACGTTTCCCGTAATTAGCACTCTGCTTAGCTCATTATCTCGCGGATCGATAATCTTTTCTCTGTTTTATAGATAGTTTTATTTAGGTCGAAGCGAGGTTCGCGCTTCTTTATGGAAAAGAGAATGCTCGAGCGCGATTCACCGCTTCATAAAGTAGTCAACCAAGAGGAAAAGTACCGGTGGTTATATATAAAATAGAAAAAGTAGGTACCATTTTACCGGTACGCGTGGTTAAGTGCTCGATTAAAGTCGCGTTAAGGAGGGAAAAAATTGAGCATTCGATTATCCCCGAATCCACGACTCTCGTTCGACATAGATCGACGAAATTAATATCTCGTTGTGTCACGCCGATTCGTTTCCGATGAACGACTCGATCGTTATACGTCGAAAACGAAGCTCGAAGCTATGCGTTGCCGATTAAATTACAGCTTTCAACGACGTTACTATCAAATCGACGGCCGAATCGACGCGGGAGTAAAATTTGTGTGCCCGAAAACGGGTACGAGATGTCGATTACTCTGCGAAAGCACCGTAGGTACTTCCTACGAATCTTTTATTTAATCGTCCTTAACCCAGATCGATCGAATCGTTTCTTAACGTTTGTTTTACCGATCGTTCAATCTCCCGTTCAATTTTCACGAAGTTTTTCTCGACAATCGCTTAACTTTTTTTAATATAAAAAAATAAGGAACGAAAACTATTTGAAATCAAACGAAATATTAACCCGTGTACCATCGAGATGCACACGTTTTATCGATCTCCAATGGCATACGCATTGGCGTCAAAATTCCACCACTCCATGACATATTTTTTTACAGATCGATGAACACGCGTTTCAAGCCACGTCCTCCGTATATATGTGTGTATATATACAGGGTGGTCCACGCAACGTGTGCACCTTTATAACTTCCAACATATGCGTTGATCGACAAAATGTTATATACAAAAGTTACATTAAAGTTTAAAAGGGTACACTATGTAGAGCGTTTAATGTTTTTATAGGTGGAGGCGTTTCGAAGATTTGAAGAGCAACTTTGTTTTTTTAAATGAAATACTATATTTTTTATACCAAAATATGGTAGAGTATCGAATTCTGAATAAAAAAGTATATTAGCCCTAAACCTAATAGCTAACGAGTAATTTCACTGTATTACTTGAAAATTGTCTTCGCGTGATATCAAGTTGGAGATTCAACCTTATCACAGATAACATACGCGAAGAAAATTTTGCACCGTTGCGTGGACCACCCCGTATATACAGTGGGTCAAATAAGTTTTCGTACAGTGCGACCTAAAGTGAAACAATGGTTGCTGGAAAACGTGTCAAGACAACTTAACACACCGCCACAGTCTCCCGATTTGAATCCTATTGAACACTTATGGGATGAACTAAAAAGACGTATTAGAAAGCATAATATTAGCAATAAGGAAAACTTAAAACAATGTCTCCTAGAGGAATGGAACAAAATTGAGCCTTCTACCACGGAAAAACTAGTAATACTATGCAAAAGCGTATGAGGGAGGTTCTGAAGGCGAAAGGAGGTCCTACAGATCATTAATTGCGAGTTAAATAGAAAATTTAGACGATTTAAAGTAAATATATTAACGTGCGCAGAAAATTTGTTGATATAATTTTTCTTTAGTTTGTATTTTTAGTTACTGTTGTGTTGATTATTTGTTATAGATGCATAAAATTTGCTGTATTCATATCCAGGATGTTACTTTTGAAGTTACTCGGAAAAATTTTTAATTATTTCTGAGACATTTTTAGTTAGAGTATAATAAATTATTAAAAGTGAAGTGTACGAAAACTTATTTAACCCACTGTATGTATACATATATATGGTAAGCCGTACTTTGACTATTCCCGTCGAAGTGTTACAACGCACGCTCGTTCCTATTATATTCCACGTTTTTAAGCGTTCCTACTCAGCGCGATAGAAAAGACGAGGAAAAATACGGAAAGCGAACGTTTCCATTCTCCCCCTTTACCGTTTACCAACGGATATCGAGATTCGTGCTACTGACAGTTTACGATCCGAACGACGATACATAGAAGCAGAACTTTTAACCGAGGCTGATAACGATAGAAATCGCAACATTCAATTATCGAGCGCCATTCGGTTAGCTATTCTACGTTGAAACCTCGATGCGTTAAAGTTTAACGAGTACGCGCGTGATGTTTGTGTCGAGTCGCGAAATAAATGAAATAATAAAAGTATCACGCGAAATGATATACAAGAATGGCCTTAATGGCTTGGTATCATTGTTGGTCTTTCGCCAAGAGTCGCGTATTATTTCCTATCGATAAGCCACGCGCCCTTTTGACAAGGCAATTTCCTCGAATCCTTTTTCTTCTTCTTCTTCTTCTTCTTCTTCTCTTTTCTTTTTTTTCTCTTTTTTCCAGGTCGTAAGACGTTATTTGGTTTAGTAGGTCGCGGATATGTACACGTATGAAGCGAAACAAGCGCAGGAAAATCCTTTCTCTAAAAAAGCTTCCATTTATAGAAGCCGCACATCCATTACATGGTGTATGCATCCGAATGATAAGTTATAGTACGAGCTATGCACAAATGCGCGCACGTTCGACGCCGCTGACGCGATTTTTCGTGTTTTTCCAATAGTGTAGGAGGACGGACGTCGGAAAGTCGATTAGACGAATTCGCGAAAACATCGTACGATTGTACGATCGATAGCACGCTTTTGAAGGACGACGATAACGTTCGTTACTTTTCAAGTCGTGTTTCATTATCGTAGTCAGTTTTGACTAAGAGATTTACTGGATATTGTTTGTGATTTATGACGGTCCGATTTTCGAGACACGAAGACAAATTTACTCACGTTATACCCGTGAGAAGCCGCGCGTTGCTATTTGCCACTTACCTGAAACAAATGAACGGAGTATTAGCACGAGTACGCGTAATTCTTCTTATAGAATAAGTTTAACGTTGGGGAAGAAATCTTTTATCGATATAATTAAAAGCTCGGTCGCTCGATTTAAAAATTAATTATAACGAGCGTTCTAAATACCATAAGCGACATGATCTATCGAAATAGGATCAAATTTATATAATTGCGGTGATAAGATAAAAATACTTTCTTAATTACAAAAAAACAATTCATCGTCGTTACCAATATAAAATAAATTATAGAAAAAAACACTTCGAGTATGGTGTAACTAAAAGAAGCAAAAATATCAAGTAATTTAGACCACGCTTTCATTACTTTCCGTTTCCCCACTTCCCCTTCCTCTTCGGAAAACTCCTTTCCAATTTGTCGACGAAGGTCAACCGATGAAATGGAACCCTACATCCCCTAACGTGAGTACCGTGGGCGCAAAAAAAAATTACTCTCATCCTGTTCCCGCAAAAATGTTCGTATTAAATGACGTATGTGTGTCCGTGTGTGTGTCCTTCCTTGAAAAAAGGCTTAGCAACGTGGTCAAAACTCACCCCAATTTGCGGAGACCTTAAATCCGTTCTTTTGTCCCTACTTAATTTACTACTCTCTCTCCCCCCTCTCTTTCTCTCGCTTTTTTCTTACGAATACAGTCGTGAAGAAGAGTTTCGTTAAAATCGATTCGATTTATTCAACAAACTGGTCCATTTATCACGCGTCTTTCTTCCTCATATTCGGTGGTTATCTTACAAGAAGGAAATGAATGTCAAGGCTCTTTTTTCCTCGCTTTTAAAGCTCTCCAAGTTAAACGATCAAAGGCGATACCTACCCACGAGCCTTAAATACTGCCGTATGAAAGCTACGAGATTCGGTGGTAAAAAAAGAGTGGATGGATATAGAGTAGGTACGGTCGCGGGCTATTACGGAGTAATCCTAAATGAAATGCATTTCGTATTCGGAAAGTAGCAACGGCCGGTAGGATCAAAGAAGCGTTTCGAGAAAGTATACCACCCATCTGACGACGAGAATATCCTACGCTCGTATTTAATCGCTCATCCTGTCATCCTACCGTTACATCGGCTCGATATTCGTCCACTTCGAGCTATTACCATAGAGACTGGATCTCGTTGATCGAACATGCCATCGATAATGCATCGAACGTGCATCTTATCCGATCGGTTATGTTTCCATCGTAATTAATAGCGATTGCAACGTTTGTACAAGTTCGTGGCAGAAATATTGAAAGGGATTTTTGTTGTAATAAGATACAGTTTTTTACTTTTTTCAGTTTCGAACGGTTGCACGTGCAGGTTACTGCGAAGCTTTCTGAAAAAGTTTTCGATAGCGTAAGAGCAAAAGGATCACGGTGATCCAAGAGAATATGGGAAATTGTTTGGTATTATTCCCTCGTGACATATTTTCGGGACACTCTCAACGTATCGGGAATTGTCGCGTGATTATAGATAAAATAGTAAAAAGAAATAAAAGTAGGAAAAGGAAACAAATTTAACTTGTAGATCTCGCAAGATTTTTTCGAATCTAATCTTGTTAGAAGTATTGCAGAAGTATTGTATTATTGTAGAAGTATTGTTCTTTTTTAACAAATTCAAAGGAAGTAGAATTAGAATAAAAATCCTTTTTCCAGCGAGACATCGTTTTGATTTTCATCTGACAACTACGCGTTAGCGTATAATAAATAAATGAAATAAACTGAAAGACATAGTCGATAATAAAGCGAACAAAGATGTGACAGATGTATGGACGTTGATTTTGGACGATATAAAAAACGAATTGAACTAAAGCTCACGCGTATAAACCTATCGATCATGCGAAGAGGAATATTCTCATTTCCCGTATACTTGTTTCGTTGTCTTGCAAATAAAAACGGAATAACCGTGAAGTGGCACAAACTCGTTATTTTTTATCGGTGGACCGCTCATTGCATACGCGAGGTCGACAAATCGAGGTACGGGTCTTTTTCTTCTTTTTTTCAAAAAACAATGAACTCATACATCGTGCGCACGAAATAAAAGGATACGCGACGGTAGTTATACAAATCATAAGGATAATAAAAAGAATGATTAACGCTTTGAGTACCAAATACATTTTGACAGATGACAATGATTCTAGTAAAATCCAAAAGTTAGCGAGCTTTCTACTATAATTTTTAATAGTTTTGTTTTATCATTTTGGTATAACGTATCGCAGCAATTTGTAATGACTACGCCCACTCGCTTGAATTCTTTTCGACCCAGTATACTACTTTTTGCAAATAATTGTACGAATTATTTTAATTTCTATCTAGATAATGTTATTTAAGCGCACTATATGTATGATTATTATTATTGCTAAATACGGTTGCGAAAACAAATAAATATGAAATATTAAATCATTTTTTCACCGCTATTGAATATCTGCATATTAAACGAATACCGTGACTTGTTACCAAATATTACATCAATTATAAATATCTATTGCATGGGTAATTTTTATATCATCCATATCTGGGTGACATGGAAATGAAAATCTAAAAGAATGAAAATAATTATTCTTTCGCCAGTATAATAACCAACATAAAATCTCATTTACTATTTTAATATCGCACGATCTAAAAATTTCGTAAGCCCTCTTATAACACGATACTACTCTGAGAACTTAATGTAAAACTCACCCACGTACCCACGAAACCGCTTAAAATAAAACTAAAAACCGTTCTCCGAGAACGTTTCGCGTTACACGAGGATTACACCCGTAAATCAATCCAATTACCTCTCGTCCAATTTAAAAGACGACCTGGACAAGTCGCTCCAGGCGCTCATGCTTCTGCTTCGTCTCCTGCATGACTGCTGCGGCGCGAGTAATCTCGAGCTGCTTCGTCTTCTGGTAGAAGCAAGATTTTCCGCTTGAAAATAAACCCTCGGCGAGTGTGCCTTTTGTTGAGAGTTGTTGGGTGGCGTCGATGTCGGCGTCACGGCCGTGGAGGTGTGCAATTCCGGCAAAGCCTCGTAATCCCATCCACGGGCTCCCATCTCGAGCAGGGGCACCGTCGAGGACGCGTTAGCACCCGGAAGAGGATCGCGTGGTTTCCGGCGTTTCTTCCACAACCCGAACAGCTGTCCGATCGTCGTCAGATTTTCCTCGTTTGATCGATTGTCCTCCTCCCCCGTCACCGCCGCCACCGCCGCCTCCTTCTTACCCTTCTCCAGCCCTTTACCTTGTAGCCTCACTTTGCTTTCCTCGTTCGGTAACCTCGTGACAGATATCTCGATCTTAGGCGTCCCTCTCTTACGCTTCTCCACTTTGTTCCTTGATCCAGGCATCGATTACGTTTACCGCACGTGGTGCTTCCTCTCAAGATCGACCCAAGCGCGAACGTTTAGGAACACCTCTCGCATCTTTCTTTCCATATGTATGTATATTACAAACGCGCTACTTTATTCTCTTATTCTCTTATTCCCTCGTCTCATTTTTCTTCCCCCCTTCTTCTCTCCCCGCTTCCTCCCAAACGCTTTTAACAAATGAGCGTGAAAAACGTGGAAACCAAGCACTCTCACCTTTTCAACAACAACAACCGCGTTTGAGTCCGCGACTCTTTTTCCCCCTTACCGCAAAACGCTCTATCCAATTTGCATGGGAAGTGGATATATATCCTACGATTCTCGCAAGAGTTCTCAATTTGCGGAAGTAACTCTCATCGATCTTTCCTCGCGAGATGCCTACCGACTGCGACGGTGCTAACGATCTCATTTATATTTATTACAATTTCTCGTCTCGACGCGCGCCTCGCGTTATCAACGTTCGTTTCTTCTCATTCCTTCTTCTTCCTTCTTCTCATTCCTTCCACCCTCGGTTTAGAAAAATCTTCTTAAAATTCATGAAAGAGCTTTAGAATCTGTATGCGACCTTGAAGGAAAGGCTAGGTTCCTTCTACGCGTTATGCTATCGAACGTTGGTATGTCTCTTACGCTACTTCGACGAGCGTAGACGTAAAATTCCACGATCGTCTGTCAAAGCTTGCGCTAAAATTCAACGAGGATATGATTTTTCAACGAGAACGATTCAACGGGCAAGGTAACAAGATAACACGATGATGCCCGGTCTCAACAACGATACTCCGCTCGACGATCTCCCGTCTCGTTCTTCCTCTTCCTCTTCTCGTCCATCGTTATCGTACTTTGGAGAGCGTGAAGATTTCTTCGAAAATCAGACGACGTCGTCCAACGACACGAGTCTCGATCGTCAACGCATGGAATATATAGATATATATATATATATATATATGTATGTGTATGTATATATATATTCTCTCTCTCTCTCTCTCTCTCACTCTCATTGGAGAGAAAAAGAGCAAAACAACTTGAGATATTTAACAAATTTTGCCCAACTATAAAACGTGGCGAAGTTTAGATGAAACACGCCGGCCAGCCGGTGATTCTTCTTAAAGTAATTATCTCAAAAATCTCGAACGGATATCGAACCATCGGTCGTTTATTCCTGTGCTCGCGATCGTCAGAAGCATTCAGACTCGTCTCGCCCACGCTTAGACGCGATCTCATCGTTCCACGGTAGCACCATCGCGTTCGTCCTCGTCCTCCGCTTCGAGATGCACCCGATGATAAAAATTGCTCTCCCACGTTGCTCGCTCGCGACGAAAGGCGCGCGCTTGTTTTCACTGGGTGGAAAGGTCGACGAGGTGGGAGCGCGCGCGCGCTTTCTCGACGGCACGGGGATCATTCTCGTAAGGCGATCATGGCGCGCCACGAGAAAGCTGCCGGAACGCGACGACTACGCTCGTTTAATTGATCGTCTTGCGGTTTTTGGCGATCCGCACTGGACGTCAACGACAACGACACTGAACGACGGCAGCACGCCTCGTAGTTTCCGCGTCTGAACTGGATGACGTCGTAGAGTGTTCCCTCGAGAAAGAGAGAGAGAGAGAGAGAGAGAGAGAGAGAGAGAGAACGAAGGTCACGGCCGGCCGGCAGCAGCAGCGACTACTTCGACGCGCTCTCGGGCTTTCTATGAAATTGCCACTCGATTTGCAGCTGCACACCTCGATCGTTCGCTACACACGCTTCTAGCGAGTCGATCTTTACGAAGGCAACACCACCACGTTACTACTGCAGCAGTAGTATCTCATTCATACTTCCCCGTGACACGCTCGATATCCCACTGGAGGCGGTACTGCCTTCCTGGATTCCCTATTGTCCGATGAATAATAACCGCCGTAGGTGATAGAATCGATACCAATCGCAGACACGTCAAAAACGTGTATCCCTTTTCCTTTGTGCCACTGCGACGAGAAAGAATCAGCTGATGTCTCCTCCCATCGACGAGAGAGTCTTCCCCGATCACGATTACGGAGAGTAAACACGCAATCTCGAGTGCACACGGAGCTGCTCGCTACCACTAGCCTCACTCTCGGATCGATTAGTCGAAAAAAGCGAACCGATGGGACGGTACGTCGTCGAGAGCGAAAACAAGAAGAGATAGACGAAGAAGAAGGAACGAAGGTGGTTTCTTCGAGTAGTAGTAGTAGCAGTTGGCCAGTCGCCCGGATTCTATCGACGAGTTTCTCTTCCTCGTGTCGTCATCCTAGTCTTCGTCTATTTTATCGTCTTGACGATGCGAAAAAGCTTTTTCCTTTACACTCGTCGCGAGAGTAGCGAGCGTGTCACGCGAGCGAGGCCGGAAGCCAGCTGAAAGCTTCCGATCGAAACGGCGCGATGCCTCGATGAGAATAAGAGAGAGATAGTGCGAGTGTGCGTGTAGAGAGAGAGAGCGTGATAGAGTCGACGACAAAGGGGGAGGACGGTACTAGAATTTCGCGACTATCGAAATGGCGGAAAACAAGAGACATCCTCCTGCTGGGTCAGGTGTTGTTGCTGCTGCTTCTGCTGCGATCCATTCGATCGGTTCGTACGAAACCTCGACTCGTTAACCGTCTTAGTTACTGACCGATGACAACTCTTTTTCACACCACCACGAGAGTGTTTGACTCGCTACCTCGTACTGCGGTACATCGTAGGGGTTTTCTCTCGTGGTTGGATCTCGTCTCCCGCGCACACCACCCCACCAAACCCCTTCTACTCTTTCTCCTTCCTCTGCCTCTTTCTCTCTCTCTCTCTCTCTATCTCTCCCCTCCTTCTCTCTCTCTCACCCTCTCTTCCTCTCTCTCTCTCTCTTTCTCTCTCTTTCTCTTTCACTTTCTCTCTGTTCCTCTCTCTACCTTTCTATACATATCCTCTTCCTCTCTCTCTCTCTCTCTTTCTCTCTCTCTCTCTCTCTCTCTCTCTCTTTCACTTTCTCTCTGTTTCTCTCTCTACCTTTCTATACATATCCTCTTCCTCTCACTCTTTCTCTCTCTCTCTTCTAGTTTTCTATATATATATCTCTCTCTCCCTTTCTGTCTCTCTATCTTTATACTCCTCAGTCGCACACAGGCGCACGATCGACACTCACACAGGCACGCGCTTACATGCACGTGGCGCCGCCGTTGTCAAGGCGACTGCGCTATCGAATGGATGAATGCATCTACTTTACTTTCCTTCTTTTATATGTCAATCTGCAATCTGGATCATCGTCTTTTCTAACCCACTGTCTATAAAAGCTTCTTTTCAAATATTTTATACATCAATTTTTATTTTCTAAAAGCATCTGGAAGAATTCTCTCCTTATCGTTAATATTGTATATGCAGCCTCCATTATATACGTGCATACTATTGGAAGATTCGACCATCTCTAGTTTCTAGCGTATTACGAGCGGTTGTATCGACACGATGAAATCCCTTTGATTCGCCAATACGGAGCATAGTGCTGCATGAAATCCGACAGATGAATGGATGCCTGGAACGTAGCATCGATTCGGGCTGGAGCAAACCGAAATTCGCGTGGCGAGCTTGCGCTCTGCTAAGTTAGGAATAGCGCGTAAAGCTCGCCGATTTAATTGACCATACTTTGGTGCTTCGAAATATCGAAACAGAGAGACTCTCTGTCGAAGCAAAGTGGTTGGAACTGCTGTAATTAGAACTTTTGGGTTTTAAGGATGGTGAGTCGTTAAAAACGTCGAGTTAGTCGTTAAACAAATTTCTTGCGTTTCTCGCGACGAATTTAAAGCGGTGAAAGCTTCGCGCGTAGGCTCCAGCTATAGCGATTCGAACGAGTTAGGCACTTATTTTATCACGGAACTAGTTTGTTCGGCTCTCACGCATAATTATGCTCATTCATAACGCGATGGTGGAATGAATAACGAAGAGTCGCGTTCGTACTACGGACATGGCACGTTTTGAAAACGCACAGACGTTTTGTAGAATGGAGATGGGTACATTTGTATTCTTCTCGTTGGCACGTCGGAGAGTAGCGTGATTCATCTAATGGACCAATCAAATAATACCTTTCGCGTTTCCCCTACACGTTTCGGATAAAAGCATCGATATTTTGTTTTTCTCACGAATTATCCTCGCGAACAATACCCCAGCTGGTATTTAACACTTTGCACTGTATAGACGCCACTATTGGATTTGCATCACACTATGATGGATTTCAAAATGTTTATTTCAGGTTTTGTTTGTTGTATCACAAACTATTTTGTAATTAAATAATTAGATTCGTAATAAAATTAATATTTTGTTAGTAAAACAAAAGTTTAAATGTCATATGCTTCAAAAAAAGCTGTCTCGGAGTTGCTGCTGTCATAAGTAAACACAAAAAAGCCCGGAGTGCAAAGTGTTAATACCTTTGAGCGCCATGTCACTCATATGTGTGGCTCGCTCAATTTATTTATTTATTTAAAAGATTATAGTATTCTTTTAATATACATATAAATATACGCAGGTATTTGGTAAAATAGAAAAAATTACTAAAGCAAAATTATTGGGTTGTCCGGAAAATTCGTGCCGATTTTTACGAAAAATTCAAAGACAAAGATTAATGTATTTAAAAAACAAAGATCGATTTATTAGAAAACCTAAATTAAATATCTCATTTGAATATGTGCAGGAAATGAATACGTTTTAGTACTGGTATTCATGTAGGTACCAATATGTTTTTATAATTTATACTATATGCAGATACATATATAGAGAATCGATATGAACTTTCTGGACAACCTAATATTAAAAATTATATTAGAAAATTTGCTAACTTTTGGACTTCCCTCGAACCACTGTCAACGTCATCGAAACATGTTTGAAATATGGAACAACGTCTAACGACGATGACTAATGCGATGAAACAAATGAATCATCTATATTCAGATGAAAGGGAAACGAGCGAGATCGCATCGACCAATGCCTGGTAGAACGAGCGTGGCCGTTGGAATTTCAATCTTTTTTTTTACTCTCACACATTTCCCAAGAGGAATAACAAAACTTCCTTCGTGCGAATACTAGTATCCGTAGCTCATGAATAAAAATCGTAGGAGCGTAAGGAGGCAACGGGTGAAGGTCGTACGGTACGAATATCCTGGAAACAGGAAACGTATCGTGTTGGACAAGACGTAAATTACAATTCTTCCGTGTCGTCGTGTCGTCGTCGTCGTCCGCACGCACGAAAACGATGGAAGTGTTCTTCCATTATATATATATGTGTGTGTGTGTGTGTGTGTGTTCTTCCACACATATATATGCACTACTGCAAAATATGATTCGAGCATGATCATCATCCCATACGAGAACACTCGTATTATTTTCATCCTGTCACGTGTGCATGCTTCCATTTACGTAGGAGGACGAAATAATGAACAATGGCTGCAATCGGACGTTCACTCGTGAGTACTATAGCGAATAAGAGACTAAGAGAACAGCAGCGGCCTCGTGCCGGTGAATTCCAACGGGAAAACTCGAAAGCACGGAAAGCTCGAGCGAATACCGTGCCGTCGATAAAGCAGCGCTTCGATATAAATTCGAGCGACCCTAGAAGCTCGAGTTCGATGCCATCCGCATAGCTCTCTGTACGATATGCGAATGGTGTAATCGCATGCGAGGCCTTTTCATCGATGACAGGAATGTATGTTCGTCGATGATCTACCAAACATTCATTACGTTCCGTGGTCTCATCGAAGGAGTGTCTTGGTTACACTACTAGGCGGCGCTCTCGTCTTTTCCTTGGGATATGTGAGCTTTAAAAAAGATTTACACAGCATGTATACACTTACTATATGAGCCACTCAGAGGAAAAGTAGTATAAATCAGAAATTTTAATTTTAATTTTTTAATTTTAATCTAATTAAATGGGCGTAATCATTGCAAATGGTTATCATGTGAAATCTCAATATAGGCTTATTAGAGATATGCGAAAATCTTTAAAAAAAATATTACTGTGATTTTTTAATTCGCTCAGATGCAAAATATTAACTTTCTAAATATTTACTTTAAAGCAGTTAGACCACTTTTCTTCTTAACGACTCATATATGAATGTACTTATGTAGATATGTAGGTAGATGTAAGTGGGATTAATCTAAAAGAAGAAAAGATTTTGCTTATACGTATAATAAAATTATTGCAACATAATCTATTGTTTTTTTATTTCTGGAAGCTATTGCTCCTAACGAACCCAAGTCCGACTAAAAAGAATTTGTGCGATAAAAGCATAGGCGAGTGGATATAATAAGAAAGAACAGAAAGCAATTTAGCGCCGAGACTAATTGATAATTACCCGGCTTATATTCCAATGAAACTGTCGAAACGAGTTTTAATTAAAGGATTAAATTTATTGATTAATCGTTGATCGGCTCGATATTAATGGCATCGTTTTCGGCCCGGTAGAAAATAAATTAGAATCATGTTCCGAGGACAACGAGCCCAGCAGTATTATTTTCTTTTTAACATTTTCAAAGTAATGGAGATAGAAAATACATTTACGTCGATCGAACTTATAAAGTTGAAAACGATCGCGAACGGTGAAGAATATTTTTATCTCGGATTACTATCTCGCGCAACCCTCCGAACTCATTCCCGCTTATATCCGGACATCCTTCGTACAGTTGGAAACGTTCCGAAGACAAATGCTCGGCAAACATCTCGAGATCGGTAACCTCGGCGTTTCCACTTTAAGAATAATTACGTCCTGCGTAATCCTACACATTGTTCTGTCTTATCGTAAGAATTTATTGAAGTAGGGAAATATTTGCATGCGAATCCTCAAGTTCTGATAACTTTCTAAATAAATAATAGTTCTGTTTATTAAATATCATATCTCAGGAATTATCTCAGAATTAATTTATCGAGATGAAAATCTTCTTTAATCCCTTCGTGAATTACAGGAATGTTAATGAGAAGAAAAAAAGAATTAATAAAAAGAACGGGCGTATGTGCGTAACACTTTCGAGTCACGCAAACGTTTTAAAAAAACAAGTCCATCGCGTTATAGTATTTAATGCATTTACCTCGTTTTCATTAATATCACAATTTCTACGGTAGATACCTACATTATATTCTTAAAAAATGTACGAGTGTTGCGATGGATCGAAAACATATACGTATATATATGTACGTAAGTACCTACTAGGTATTTAACGGTTCATCGGTTCATCGTACATACATCGCTGACACGAGAAATACCTCCTTGACATCATTTTTTTTACGTGCAACTCCCGAACTCGCTGTTCCATAGTTGTAGAACGAGCGAAAGAATCACGCAAGCTTCTACAAAGTAATGAGTCGTTGGTACGTGGTTAGAAGGAAAACTATCGTTTCGAGTGCTATTACACTTATTTTTATATACAAACGAGCTTTGAGGACTCTCGAAAGAGCAGTAACCCGGGGATGCTAAAGCGATACGAAAAAAATTTCGTGATAATTAAACATATCGATCGATTCTTTTTTCTTCTTCGGAGAAAATGTTCGATTTCTTTTTTATTCCTGAAGGTTACGATTACGTAACGGAGATCCGCTTTTCTGTATCGATTTAAGTGGATATCTATACTCCTCCTTTTCGTTTCCTTTTACAAAGGGTCGAGTTCCGGTAGAACGTGCAGACATTTCCGTCCGAAACGCTCAGCGTACTTCGGAGAACGGTAAGAGCACCGAACATTTTCAACGAGGAAGGGCGGAAGGGTGGAAGGAAGGAAGGAAGAAAGAAAAGAAAAGAACGACTAAGGCAATTCGTTGGGTAAACCTAGATCTTGCCTCCTCTCTCGTATAGGGAGTAAAGGCACATGGCAGTCGTTTCTCGGGCCACTTTGTAAATGGCAAAAATAGAAACGCCGCTCGATATTAATTGTGTCAAGTGTGGACCCTTGGCTTCTGGACGAAATAAGACAATGCCCATGTTAGACCGCTCTTACGACGAAAAAAACGCCTAAGGTGTCACATTCTATGTTTAATGAAACTTAAATTTAAAAGGAATAAAAAAAATGATAAAGTTTAAGAACTATTTTTATAACTTCATAGTCGATCATTGTAAGTTAAAAAAAATTTTTGAAAAAAAATAGAAACCGACTTCGAAAATAGAGTGAAAGAAAGCGCTGAAAAGTATAAAATAATTTTTGTTGTTTAATTACAAAGATACTAAAAAATATTGCACTTTTTCGAAGGCGGCACAAAATTAATGAAAAGTACATTCTACTTACGACATATATGGCTGGTAATTGTAGAAATTAAGTTTTAATGCAATATTTGAAAGGGGAAAAATGCATTCTTCGTTTTGTTATGAAAATAAGTGTGCAGGGACAGTTAGCGTGTTCTTCGAAAAACTGCAATATTTTTTAGTATCTTTGTAATTAAACAACAAAAATTATTTTATACTTTTCAGCGCTTTCTTTCACTCTATTTCCGAAGTCGGTTTCTATTTTTTTCAAACATTTTTTTTATTTCTTGCTTTTTAGTGTACTACCACGTGCAAGATATAATTCATTAAATATAATTTTTCAACGGCTTTGTACTCCTGTAATTTCAAGTTTTTACAATAACAATGTAAAAATAGCAAGAATTAAAAATTTGTTGCATGATGTTGCTGTCTAGAGAACATCTGCGACAAGACTGAAAAGGTTTCATTCCAATCAGCGGTCCCATTGCTTAGTTATAGCCGAATAAACAAATAAATATAGCGGCAATTGATAAATTATAACATACGTTGCTACCTAGAGAGCACCAACGGCAAAACGTAAAAAGGTATATTCCAATAAACGGTACCGTTGCTTAGTTATGCCCGCATAAACAAATAATTATGCAATAAACAATTTAAATATAGCAATAACTAAACATTGTTTGCAAAATATTATTATGTAAGGAACATCCAGGCCAAGGCGGAAGAGCGTTCGTTCATATAAATCGATCCGTTCCTTCCAAAACTAGCGATCATCGATCGGCACCGTGTGCCACTTCGCACTAATTTTGCAATAACTTTGTAAAAAATAGAGGTCTAAAAAATTTTTTGCAAACGGGACCAATGGGAGACCATAACCTATAAGGTAGAAAAAATTTCATCCCGATCGGTCCACCCGTCTCGGCGTGAGGCCCGGACAAACAGAAAAAAAAGCAACATCGCCCACTGTCGAATTGAGTAATCTCCTCCTTTTCGAAGTCGGTTAATAAGGAAAATTACGCGTTTAATGTTTTAGTCGGCTCTACAGCGCGTCAATTTTCAAGAAAGGTTCCCTCGTTAGCTAAAAAGATTGTTTCTGTTCGTATATACTGGGTGTTTCATTTTAATTCATCCATTATTGTCTAGTATTGTTTCCTTTTTTTACGGAGCGAAGGCATTTTTTATTAGTATTCATTGGCATTTTATGATAAACAAAAGTTTTGTCTAGATAGAGGTGCTAGTTGAAACATTTTTTCGTGTAAATAATAGCTCGGAAGATAATTGCATGGATAAATTCAAATGAGATACCCAGTATATACGCACATATATTTAAACCCGTGTCTTTTTCAACTCGCCTGAAGTAGCGAGAGACAAGAGAAAGGGACAACTCCGACCTGAAATATTGTATTCCTTTGTATATATGTATATATAAATTTCAAATCGCGTTCACCACTCATCCTTACGAATTTTTTTCGTATAAGATACTTCCAAAGCAAAGGATTCAATAATACGGAAAAGCGAAACGAATACCAGACCCTGTTCAAAAATAAAACTTTATAAAACATATTCAAAGAAATGCGAGGAAAGTTGTATCT
>JAIFRP010000008.1:760405-771012 GCA_032403825.1 Odynerus spinipes | reverse complement strand
AGAGAGAGAGAGAGAGAGAGAGAGAGAGAGAGAGAGAGAGAGAGAGAGAGATACTTTCACGTCGGAATTTTTACGGACATTGTAATAAACTATAACCGTATTACGGCATTTAGCCTCGGCCAATTACTCGCGTGCACGCGTGAATAGGCGTGTACCCGCCTATGGTCGTACGAACGAATCGAGAACGGGCCGCTCATGGGATTATTTCGACTCGCGGGACTACACGAAGAACCCGCAATTTACCTACGTTTCACAGATTCCTCGTGACTTCGAACTTCGCGGATTATTCGCGCGATCGGTCCTTTGGAGCGTGTCGAGCTCGGTTGGAAAAATTTTCGAGATTTATGCGAATAGAAAGATGTGGGTGGGAAGATTATTTCGAGTTAATGGCTTTTTCTTTTTGCTTTCGAGACACTAGACTTTACCTCGAAGCTTTATTAGGTGAGCGAGCATGAGAGAACGGGATTCTAACGCAAATGTTATATAAACGCGACCGTCTTTCATCGACAATCGAGCGATGTTGATATCCTTCGTGAAATAAAAGATATTGCCTTTTACCGCGTGTAATTCTCCAAACGAAAAGGTTACGCCGTATTACAGGCCAACGAATCCGATTCGTACTCGACCGATGAATTAACTTGAAATATATATAATAGATATGTACCTTGCTGAATAATTATAGTCAGTTAAGAATCGACGTTGAAATTTACGTGTAATTACGTTAACGTAATCGCGTATATAATCGATAATGTCAAGGAGTTCGCGTTATCTTTTCGTCTTCACGATTTTTTTGACTTTCCATAGAGTCTGAGAATTGATTCGACATTTTTTGTTTCTTTATTTTGTACTCGATATTCATCGAACGTAGGTATGTTCATTTTATCAAGGAACCTTTTAAGATAAGTACCTAAATCATTTGTACCACTAACTACCGCGATAAATAACGAACAATACTAACGCATTACATTTATATACGTATAATTACCCGCATACGTTTACACTTAATGACTGGCTATTTTATAATATACGTAATTATTACATATTTCAAGAATTGTACAACACTGATTCAATTTATAATGCGCGCGTTTAATCGAGCGTAAAGCGTTATCGATAATAATAAACTCAAAGTACTTGAGAAGTGTCGAGCTTACTTCGTCTCCGCTTCGCCGTGGTATCGAGTTAAACCGATCGATCAATCTTTCATAAATCACTCGCTATTTCGCGGTTCTCTGGATCTCGATCTTTTTTGCCGTATCCACTTAAATCTATACTATCATTCATCGATTTTAACGTGGACGCTGTGTGGTCTAACGTAAGAGAGAAAACGTTATGGTTCATTATCAATTTCGCTGGTTACATCGTTCGGCACGATTCCCATCGATCTTCCGATTAATCTCTTCGTATTAATTGCACGATTAGCTATACGTTACCGACAAAGTATGTAGGTATATAACTCCGGTATTCTATATAATGATTGGGAAATGTATATAATTCCTAAAATCATCAGGCATTGTAAGGAATAAATTATATTATAGTATATATATATAGAATTATAATATATTAGTATATATTATATAGTATTAGTATAATAAGTAAGTAATATTATATATATATATATATATTAGTATAGTAAGTTAATTAGTATTATATATGTGTATATTAATATAGTATACATATATAGTATATATTATATAGAATCATAGTATATATAGACACAGCCTAGGCACTCTATGAAATGGCTAGGTAAAGTATATAAAAATAGTTAAACAAAAAATTCATACATTGCTTGAGTTGTGTCTGGGCATTCTATATAATTCCTAATAGAATTCCTAAAATCATCAGGCTTTGTATGAAATAAATTTAATCATAGTACATATAGAATTCCCAGACAGATCCTAGACACTCTATGAAATGACTAGGTAAAGTGTATAAAAATATTTAAATTTAAACAAAAATTCATACATTGTCTCGGTTGTGTCTGGGTTATGCCTAGGCATTCTATACAATTCCTGGATTATATAATTCTGTATGAACTGTATAACATAGTATGAAACAAATTATAAATATTATATACATTTGCTGTTAGCATATATACTACATACGGTTAGGTACACGAGGTTTTTATATTTTTCATATAATTCTCGACTTTAATAAAAGTCCCATCGCTTACACGGATCAGGCCCACGATCCTATCGCACCCATCTCGGCTCCCGATTGACCAATAGCGTACGGAGTTTCACCGACTCCTGTCGTTTCCATCGGTTCCTCTATCTCCGTCGTAACACCGTCGATTTACTACGTCCACGCAAAATCGAGTAGCCGCATGCGATTCCGACCGTGCGTTGTAAATATCGTCGAGAACGTTACTGGATTTCGATGATCTCACGACTCGTCTCATTCCACTTTCGAATCCAATTTCGCTCGAGATATCCACGTTTTTACGATCTTCTATAATCTCGAATGACAGTCGGGTACGATTTTATGAAATCTCGATCTCTCCGTAACATTTACTATCTATCACCGATTAAGATAAGAAAAACGGGAAAATCGAATTCGTGTCGATTCGTTCGAGAAATTTTAAATAACATTTCATAGAAATAGTAAATATATTCCGAGCCTACGTAATTGAGGGGTACGGAATTAAAAGTGATATAAGTTACAATTTTCTAAAGTGTTGATGTTACAGATAACTGATCGTTAAACTCACACTTTTTCACCATCGCTGTGACGTAAGTCGGTATTTCATAAATAAGAAAACTTATTTGATTTATTAATTATTAACTAAAATCCCCTCCCAAAAAAGCGATTAAAAACATAAACGATTTGCGTCAAAAGAAATTATACAACACAAAATCTGTACATAAAAGAAAAAGAAAAATGATTTATTATTCTTTTAATACTATTTCAAAATTGCAGCTAAACTTTAATATCCAATTTACACAAAACTCTACTTTTAAACTTACACTCATTACAGTCCTAAACCCCTCAATTAACGATCATTTATAACATATTTTTTGAACACATTCGTTATTACCGTCCCCGATTTGTTACGCGACTGTCATACCACGCCAGAAAAGATATTGTCAGCAAGATTTTCAATAGCTTGCGAAAGAGACACGCCGTATTTCATTATCCCTCTTTCTCTCTGACTTCTACGGTATACGAAAGCACACCAATCCACGGCGTACACCATACTTATGTAAATATACGCATACACGGTAAACGCGAACGGTCTATCGATCGTCATCGACAGGAAGCGCCGATTGACAAATCACCGGCGGCGTGCCGTTGTGTCGGGACGGCCCGCGGCACGCTATCGCGCGCAATTAGAGAAAACACGAAGCATTGTGCGTTCGTACTCGTACGTGCGCGACACAATGGCGGAATTCTCATTAGCGAGAGACTTTAATGAAGATAACTAACGGTGCTAGCTCGCTTTCGACACCAGGAGACCGGATTCGCGCGCGCACTACTCTTTTTCCCCTTCTCTTTTCTTCCTTTTCTTCTGCTTTTCTCTCCTTTCTTTTCTCATCCACCATCGCGCGATTCCTACAAGCTCGAAAGCGCCGCCACTTTTCGCTAGCTTCCATCGCGTCGCCCATTATCGTCTATAACGGTGACGTCACGAACGTGCTAGCTACGCGTCCAGCTCGTTAAATACATTAATGACCGTTACGTAAAATCATAGAACGATGTAATAATACGTATATCGTGCTCATCGACCTTACAAACCGATAACAAATTCGTCGCAGTGGCGTATTTTAAAGGCGCGAGACTTTTCAATCGTTCCGACGCGAATAAGTTATGTAACTAGACGAACAGTTCGGTTTTACATGCGGAAGTAACGCTTTGGGTAAAGAGTATTTCTTTTAACGCGTCTACGTCGACGATAAACACAGTTTGTTACTAATATTTCTAACGAAGATCGTATTTATCATCGATATCGAACGCGTTTCGTATTCCGTTTAAAAAAAGAAAGACAAAAAGACTATAAATCATTGGATCTATCGAATTATGCAAGATCGCACCTCCGGGCGAGTCGTTAACGATCGAGCAGGAAAATAGCGCGAGAGTAACGTCGCGTCGAAAGGCGCGAGAACCGTAACACCGAAAGTCAGCGAGTGTGACCGAGTATTCCCTACGTTTCCGTCTTAAAGATCGTCAAAAACTTTTGTTTCGGAACGCGTGGTAGGTATCTACCAAACGTTGTGGCTATAGAATTCCGGCCATACGGCACGGTATTACGTGTCGTTCTTACGCCCGTAGGCACGAACATAAAGCTCACCTCGTAACGTCTCATTCGTAGGAAGGCGTTACTCAACGAGCTACAAAGTTACGCGACCGGTCGGTCGTTCTGTAACTATACAACGTTATACTCATTCTCGTTACGAATTTATCGGATAATGCCGGAGGAAAGAACAAAATTTACACTCGAGAGTTTACGGAACGTAAATGTCGATATAACGGTCTTGCACGAAATTATCGAACCGCTTGAAAATTTGCCAGAACATTTTTTCTCATTTTCGGATCGTGAATTTTGTTCGTGCTTCCCTTCTTCTTTCTTTTTTTTTCTATAACATTTCGCAAAACGGAATAATACAGCGTACTGCTGCACGATATCGAGGTCTTGCACGAAATTATCGAACCGCTTGAAAATTTGCCAGAACATTTTTTCTCATTTTCGGATCGTGAATCTTTTTCGTGTTTCCCTTCTTCTTCTTTTTTTCTATAACATTTCGCAAACCGGAATAATACAGCGTGCTGCTGCACGATTTCGAGATGACCTCGACGATAGGGAGATCGATCTTCGGACTAACTAGCCACGCGTTTATTTAAAACGAGTTAGGTACGTGGTCGCTCGTCATCGGGCTTGTATTAAAAAATGACTCACTTAAGACATCCGACAGAGAGAAAGAGAGCGAGAGAGAGAGAGAGAGGGAGAGAGAGAGAGAGAGAATATTGTCTCCGCACAATAGCCGTATTATTGTACAAAATAAATTTGAACGAGATCCAGGCGGCCGTTCTCAAGTTATACGAACCTTGACGGCCGGTGCTTTTTAGAAGTTACGTTAGCAGTTGGCGCTGTGCAGTTAACGTGAGTCACGTTTCCACCTCGTATACTCCAATTAATCGTTTAAACAAAATGCCACGCCGATAGACCGCGTCGTCCCGGGCATCGTAGTCGGCCGAGTTGCGGTTACTCTTGAATTACAGCATCGTTTTTAATAACATCGCTACGAATCTGTAACGGAGGCTCGCTTTACTGCACGCTTCGGTAAAACTTGTCGTCGCTTCAAAGTTCTGCGAGAAACACGTGTACGATAACATAGAAACGCATTCCATGCATTATTCACGATTTATAATTAATCTTCTCGCGTGGCGCACCCCTCGGCGCGCGGGAAATCTCGCGCGTCTAACGTTTGTAACTCCGTTCACCGAGTTCGATTAAAAGGATACATTTAACACGTTAAGTGCCACATCGATTTTGCCCAAACTCGAACGCTTTCTAATTTATTTATAATATTTTTCAAAATGAAGATACGGACAAATTCTCTATCTCGTCTTTTATATTAGATCTTACACTTCTAGTAGAGTTGATTACATTCTCGAAAGTAACAATAAACATTACACATCAATGATTCAAATACAATCTGTAAAATTAAGTTGGGTGTAAAATTGAGTTGGGTGTAAAATTGAGGACGGCATTCAACGTGTTAATAGGAAATCGACGAAACTTGTCTAGGAAATATCTTTTTCGAACGAAAAGACGAAAGCTACATAGTTACCCGGTTAGAACGTTGCTTAGACGTCAAAGTATTCGAGGCTGGTACCAGTTAGCCTAAACAATGTTCGAATAGGAAAAGGAACGACTGCAGAACGGTGTGGAAAATATGCAGACAGTTGGTCCCAAGTTAACCAGCAAGCTGAAAACACCTCGATTAACACTTTCCAGTCCGGTGATATTAAATTGGTGTCATATGCAAATTGCTGCCAATTAATTGCCGGTGGCATCACGTTGGTGTGTGGCATCATATGTAAGTGCACGAAGAAATATTAAATAAGTACAGAATTAAGTTAAATTAAGTTTATTAATTGCTAAGGGATTCTTGTTATTTCAAATTAGTTTACAATATCAATGCTATATTGCATATTTTATTTTTCAAAATACCAAATTGAAGAATTGCGTAAATATCGACGGCGGTGAGCAGTAAAACCTGCGTGACTCTCGCTGACGTCAACCTAACAGCGATGCGAAAAAAGTACGGAAAAGTGTTAATATTCTGAGTAATTAACTGTTGATTCTGTAAAAACCAGAATTTTTATAACTCCATTGGAATTCCATTTATATGAACGAAATTTTATTAGTACCTGGTTATAAGAACTTGAGCTGAGCTTTTATTAACCGAACCATCTGATTATATGAACCGACTTGTCCCCCAACGTGTTCATATAAATGGAGTTCTATTAATTCGACGAAACTTGCAACAAATCCGTAAAAATTCCATCGGTTCGGCTCGCAACAATGAATCGCATCAGTCCGATGGATTTTCTATTCGTAATTACGATCACAAATCCTGTGTGCCTATTTCGACGCTCTCCGAATAAGACACTAATGATGCCAGGAAGATACACCGATTCCCGATTTTCTATTTTCTCGATAGAAACGAGACGCGCGTCCTCAGGTCGTCGCCTATTCGATGAAATCCGTAAGCTATCGCTAGCGAGCTTATAAATTACGAGTCGGGCGATAAATCGGCAAGGGTTTCTCTCCTCAGGCCGAGCCGGCGCGGCGTGCCAAAGACGCGACACGATCTATTAAAGGTGTCGGATTCGAAGCAACGATTTATTAATCGCGCTCCTCCGAGACCCGAGATACAAACATGTACAGGGTGTCTCGGTATCGATGATATAACCTAAAAGGGAGTGATCTTACATGAAAAAGTAAATCGAATCGGATCTAAATCGTTTGGGATTTTGTTTTCGAAACAATCTGATACAGACTATACGATATGTCATTTACGAAAAGTATTTTTTATCAATATTATATGCTGTTATCTATCTCTGCTTATTTAGAGTAAGTTATTAATTGTAAAGGTTTACTTTATTAATACAAAAGAGTCGATTTTTTGGAACACAAAGCCCCGAATGAACCCATATATTTAAATTATCACCCCCTTCTTGATTGTACCATCGATATTGAGACACCCTGTATATACACACACATACATCCTATAAAAGAGAAGCGTCGAGTCGTGTCGCGAGTAAAGATAACGCTACGTAGGTATAGTAAATCATAGAATGTAACCATAGATGCGTCGCCGTTATGTGTGTACCTATCACAAAAAAGTAAAAAAAAAAAAAAGATCGAATTCGATAAAAGGCAAAGGTGACGAAACAGACTGGATCGAACAGGGTGATCGGTCGATGCAACGAAAAGGCGATCGATTAAGTGGGTTTCGCGCGTAATTTCTTCGTCAAGGATGAACGATCGGGGCAATATCCTGCAAGAAACGTTCACGTAACTTCTAAAGCTTCCTTTCTATTATACCGATACGCTTGAGAACCTGGAATGGTGAGTTGATCGATCCTTGACATCGGGACTTCGGTCATCTTGAAATATTTCGTGCTAAAATTAGTGTTTTAGTTATTTAAGAAAATTATATAATATTAATCGCTATATCGTACCTATTACGCTTCTATGGTGGAAAGTTTTTATACGAATTATGTTATACCCGTACCGAAAGAGCGAGCTAAGAAAAGTAGCGAGGTTGAAGGAGAAGAGAATGCTAGATGTAAATTTTATCTGGAGTTCTATCAACATTTTGCGGAACGACCGAGGAGCTTTTTTCGCTCCGTGATCCATTGGCCGTTCCAAGTAGACGTCAAGGATAATACGAGGCAACGTCCTACGTGTCTTATGTAACGTGCCATCGGCGAACCGCGACCGTGAATATATCGATCTTTAGCTTATCGTATCTCCCTCTCTGTGTCTGTCTCTCTGTTTCTCTCTCTCTCTCTCTCTCTCTCTCTCCATTCTCTCACTCCTTCTCTTTCAAAAGGAACGATCGGCGTTCGCTCTAGTCGAAATTACTGGACGTTGTTGCGTAACGTGTCTGAGGTTAGAACTGAGACGCCATCGTTGCCGAACGTTTCGGAACCCAACGAATTCTGAAGTCCGATCGGATTATTATTATTACGAAATATCGTACGGCAAAACGAACGAAATGAATTGCTTACGCAAAGAGTACTAAACGATTCGATTCGCTCGACGATCTTCCCACGAAACGACGATGACACGTAACGCGCCAGTAACACGCGTGAGGTAACAAAGTGTGTGCGCTAGGATGAGAAACGATTTAGATGGAACATATGAAAAATTGCTTATCGTCGCTCTTGTTGCACGAGTTTCCCCTAATTTCGTGTGTTGCAATAGTTAGACGATTACAATGTACAATGTCGAGAAAGACCAGCGATTATTTCTGGTTAGGCGAGAGGGAAGTCTGAAGTAAACTAAAGTCGGATCTCTCCCGTGTGAACGTGTGTGTACAAGAAATATAGAGAGAGAATGAGAGAAAGAGAGAGGGAGGGAGAGAGAGGGAGAGAGAGAGTGGCATGCACGTGTTTTCGTTCTCCTATCTCGAATTTGACATCCCTTGTATTAGCATTAACACTCCGAGTGCCATGTCACCCCGATATGGGTGACATATAAATTACCTATTCAATTTATTTATTTATTTAAAGGGCTGCAATATTTTTTTAACATATCAATATATTGAATAAAAATGATAAAACAAACGTATTAAAAATTGTATTAGGAAATCTGTTAACTTTTGGACCTTCCTAGAATCACTGTCAACTATCGAAATATGTTTGGCACTTAGAGTTAATATTAGTATATTTATTAGAGATTATGAAAGTACATTAAACAAAAATAAGTCTATAAGAAAAATTCGTACAGAAATGTAGGTACTAAAAACAGAATTAGAGAAAAAAAGGACTGAAGTAAAAAAAAAGATGATTAATTTAGGTTGTATCCATGCAACAATCAGTCTCAGGTAAAACGACGACCAGCCACATACACGTCAAGTCGAGATACAACATCTCGTGATATCGTTCTTAGCTACGTGCTCGCATCCGCGTGAGATATACTCGAGATACGTGACTCTAAATCGCGCTGTACGCGTTACAATCGCGAGACACTTCCGTCAGATATACTCGACGTTAGATCGGTGTTTCACGCGAGAAACTTTTAGGACGTTCCATACATATATCAGGTATACGCGTTACTTCCAAATATGGATGAAAGAGACGCGCGAGAAAGTTATCGTGGCTATTGGCGACTGTAAAAAATTCTAATGGTGGACTGGCATGTATTTTAGAGGCGAGTGATATCGAATCGCTTCGAGCGCTAACTTTTTATTGTCTTTGTCCTGTCGCGTGGAATATTAAACCTTTATGCTTACACATTGTTATAATAATTAACAATAATATATTCTTATAATAATTAATACGTTTTAATTGTTAAAGCTTCTTCAAACTTCCTATATTTAAGTAGGTATATAACGATAAATGAAAACGACTTGTATAAAAAATTATTGAAAAGTCATCAAACGTCACTAATTATTTTCGCGCTTTTTAATCCAACCAAAACGGTAGGCGGCAATTCTCTACCAAAGTGCGCGTCGAGATGTCGGGAACTTGGCATCTGGAGAGCTCGCATGAGAGGGTGAACTCGCTCCGACAACGAGCAGAAATAGAACGTATGAATTTCACGAAATGCGAAATAAACGCGATACCGCGACACGACCCGAGGCGTGCACTAAAAATTGGTAGAACATCGGCGGGAAGTAGGGTCGAGCTTGTGCCGATGTAAGATCCTGTTCGGGACGAAAATCCGTTCACGAAATATGAGAATTCGTTGTAACATGCTCGAGTGCTTATCTGTATATAAACATTATAAAATCATGAATAAATATGCAATATTAATCGATAAATAAGTTCATTCACACGTTGTGCGAATATGTTAATAATTAATCATTAGTATAGAATTATAATTGTAAAAAAATTGGCTTTCACACAATAAACAAACGAATTAACAAACTTTTGTATTTCTTCATCGCGTATCCTCCATTTTTCTTCCATATCCTATATTTTGGCTTCGTATTACTCCGCACGTACATACAATCAACGTTCCATTGTATATTGAATCCCGCGATGAATCGATCGCTCCGAAAGTAGGTCATGCTTCATCGCGCGCAAGATACTGCCAAAAAAGAAAAACACATACGTATGTACACGTGAACGTATATGCATAGGTATATCGAAACGTTCGAGATATCGAATATTATGCACGCCTGCATAAGCGAGCGTCTAATCGCGAGGGTGCGCGACGTTGCACGGAATTTCGTACCGCTTCGATGCGTTTAGAATGTCGAAAGCAACGCGTCACGATTCGATGATCGATTATGGGACAATCTTTGCATACTTACCGGCTTAAAATACGTTCGACGCAAATATCGGGACACCTGCTCTTGATTTCGTGCGGTCGTTAATGGGATGAGCCGTGACGAGGGCAGCGTTACACTTACGAGAGAGAGAGAGAGAGA
>JAIFRP010000008.1:744658-756324 GCA_032403825.1 Odynerus spinipes | reverse complement strand
ATATATATACACACATATATGTATATGTAGATGCAAATGTAGGTAAACTTACATTCTCGGAGTTGACATTTACAGAAGGAAAGGATTTATCAATGATCGACGATCGCCCACTATGATTTCTCTATTGACGGGACGCAAAAAATGCTTAAGTGGCGCCTATTAATGAAGATTTTTCCGCAGCACGGTATGAAAGACCGCGAAAATAAGCGAAGATTCTATTTTTATACGTTCCAGACGGTGACACGTCCGTTCGTATAACTCAATTGCGGCGATGGACTGGAGGGTGGGAGGGGGAGGAGGAGAAGCACTCTAATTTTAACGAGACGCCATACGGTATTACATAAATTATTTGCTTCTCATAAATCCAGAGGTTTACGAGTACGAGGCCGCCTGAAAAATAGTCGTTACAGGCGTGGTACTAATTCTGACACGAACCATCTTGTTCGTACTTTTATCTTTCTCCTGGGATGGTTTGTTTGGAAGGAATACGACCGCGAGAAGACGAAGGGAAGACGTGATACGTTTTTTCTTTTTTTTTTTCTTGAAACGTATTCGTTTGAAGATGGATCTTCTTGCGATAGGAGTCGTACGCGCGCACGCGCTTTGAAGGGATAAAAGAGGTCGGTCATGTTATTTCAGACAGGATCACGGCTTCTTTCAAGTTCGATGAAAATCGACGCTTTTAATGCGTGATGCAAGAATCAACGGAGATATACCTAATAACGTACCTAATTTAGAAGAGTTTCGAGCGTTACGGCGATTACGGCTATTAAGATTTTAATTAAAATTAATTATCGCTATTGCATCAATAATTGAGCCGTTTATTTTGAAAGTGACTTAAGTCCACTTATTTTTATTTTGTTGTTTATGATAGTTAACGTCAAGTTGCACACGTTACTACAGTCAACAAAAAATAATTGGCAAATAGACTTAGGCCATTTTATTATTAAATTAAAAAGAAATAAATAGTAGATACTATTAAAATATTAATACCAAAATGCGTCGATGATTGCTTACTCGAATTTCGACGGTCGATATTTACGATCGCGTCGCATCTTCGTTTATAAAATCCTACGATTATACGATATATCAAAACACCAACGCAAAGTAGCCGAGGTAAGCGCGGAGAAAGGCGCTTTTTCGGCTGACCGTGACCCGCTTCGAATTACATAAGGTAGATATCCGTAGGCTACGTGTATGCATACATACATAAATATGTACGAGGTAGAACGTCGAGGAGACGGGCCGGACTCGTCCGGACGACGAGGGATCGTCGAATGGAAGGGAGGCACGCTGGGGTGAACACCCAGACAAGGTCAAAGAGCCAGTCACGAGACCGATCCAGCCTTCGGGATGCAGTCACGATGCACCGTGCACACCGCGAGCTGCGCCCATTGCTTTGTGTTTTCTTATTCTATTTTTCTTCTCCTTCGTTACCTTTTTCAAAACGCGCCGAGAGCTCGATGTATCGGCGGAGTTCTTTGTTTCGACGGAAGGCCGAGAAACTCGATCGAATCTTGAGAGATATAGAACGAAGCCCTAGCTGATTTTTTTCTATTACCTACCTATTCTTTATTTTATTTATTTTATCTTTTATTTAAACGAGAAACAATCTTTTGGTATCAAACAAAACATCTTTTAGCTTAAGCTTAAAACTAGGATAGGAGATAAAACAGTCTAGCAATCTTGAAAACTTGTTTACATTAATAAAAATACGATTGATGCAGTTAAGCTGACCATTGAGCTTAAGCATTATTAAATATTATTTATAGTTATGACGATACCAAAAAATGTTCTCTTAACACATTGTTAACTCGCGTTCGTACTTGCATCAGCTATTGCAATTTTGTCAATTCAAATATCATTAAAAGTTATATAGAAGATATGTACAAAATTTTATTTCAATTAATTATGTATGAAGAAGCTATATTAACGTTCACTTAGACTTTTTATATTCAATTACGGAATAATAACCAGTGACACGTGATAGCTGTTCTGTATAATTGCCGGTCATCAATGTATCAACATAATTTTTTATAAGCAATAAATCGTCGAGTCCTCTCGTTTAAACGAATCACCCGGTATAGCGATGATATAAAAATATACTTTACCTACATGGCTTCGCGAACGTAGCTCGAAAGATTAAATCGCGAATCAACTACGTTCGTAGAACATCGCGAAGCAACGTTCTCTTGAAATTCGTTGCCGATAATCCCGAGTCCCTATCGTGTATCTTCCATGTAGAGTGTATCGGTCTCGTAAAGCCGATTTCAAAAATAATGGCCTGTACCTTCCACGCACGAATTACCGATAGGCCTCTTTAAAGGCTTACGTAACGATCCGCTGCAAAAGAGGGGGCCCGTATTTTGTAAGTACTGCTAATAAACGGAGAGGAAGAACGATAATTGGTATAGCAGTAATGAAAAACGTACGATGTCTTAAGAAATTAATTCCTCCGCGGGTGAAAGAGACTTAGTTACGACACTTTACATTCGGGAGACCGGCATGGAATGCGGTGGCACGTAACGGGCAAGAAAATTGCGGACCGTGATGGCGGGAACGCGACGACGAATGAGGTAATCCTCCCGATCGAAGGAAGAAGAAGAAGAGGAGATAAAGAAAATCGTCAACATGTGGAACGATATTTAAAACTAAACCTACCGACATTTTATATATACCTACCTATTTCTACCGATGGCGGTCAAATGACCGCTTTTCAAATAAACGTTATATTCTTTTCCAATTGAGTATAAATAATACAGAATTTAGTATAGGCAATAAAACACAAAATAATTATCATGTAATAATTAAAAAACATTTATTTTTTCTGGCTCAAAAGCGGTTACTTGACCGCTCTAGAGTAGGTTTAGTGTTAAACTCTGTGACGTCGTTAGACGACGACGTACATACGTAAGGAGCGCGTACGTAATATAAAATTCAAGAAAAGACGTCGCCGTCGTTAAATTAAAGCTAAACTTGGGACGGGAAGTTCGTTTCTCTTGAAAGACGCGAAACTTTGCAAAAGGAAGCGGTGAGGAGGAGGGAGGACGACGCGAGGGTATAATAAATAACAGCTGCTACCTATGTAATCCTCGAGACAATTTCAAATGGACTGCCCATTCATGGGCGTGCGATCGCTTTCTACGTTAATTAGACGAAATTAATTATATCGCTCGAGCATAGCTGCCCGACTTCTCGCAATATTCCATTCGTTTTCCAAGCTGCACCGAGGATATCTGTGAGTAACGATCGATGTTAGGGAGACGAGAGTGACGTACGCATAAACGTGTACTACGATGTAGCTACGTTTATACTTACCTATACGTATATAGATGTATATGTACACACACGCGTACCCTACGTACGGGTACAAGCTTAATTGGAACTTGTAAAGTCGACGCACGGATTTGTCCTGAGATTCTTTAATCTTGCGAGCTTACGTAATACGATCCAATTTAAACTCGCATTCGTTCGTCCATTCGCTCCTTTCTTTGCTCTATACTTACTCGTTAGGTTTGCTTCGTAAATACGCGTTCGATTTTCTTCATTTTTTTTACTACATACTGTTAGAGAGAGATAGATGAATAGGTATGTTTATTAAAAAGAGAGAGGGGGGAGAACGTCCGTCTCGTACAATTTCGAAAAATCAAGCTGAACGATCGCTATGCTAATGCACGTGTTATAAATAACACTTACGGACGATAACGTGTTTTTTTTTTTCGTACCTCGATTCTCTATCTCGGATTATTTCAATTTTCCCGATTGCTGTCATACATCTGTAATAGGATAATTATATCCTATTAATTAATTACATGGTTGAACAACACGTCGGCGAATACGCCCACGATTAAGCGATGTTTCATGGATTGTGAAAAAAGAGCTATATATGTAGAAATGATATTACGTTAAGAGGACATTAATATAAAATGCTTGTAAAGTTCGAACGTAAAATACACAATTTATTATACCGTTTCTAGACCTTATGACCCGAACGAAGCGAGAAATCGAAATCGACGAATATGAAAGTAATCGATTTTGTTTCAACTCCATATTGTAACACTCTATTTACGAAATAATTACCTTTCGTAAAATGTATCAACCATAACGCCCAATCGTACGAAACTTATCTCAGAAATGCGTAATGTCATTATGCGCGTGCGCGTTCTTCTACATTGCACAATGTTGCATAGCTATGAAATAATTATACATAACATATAAGATTGTAACCGGACGCCGATCCTGGTCACTTAGTACAATAATCGTTCCTTTCAAGTCAAACGTGTTGCCATTAATTATGGAATATATAAATATAGCACGATGTAGGTACTTCGTAATTCATGCAACCAACAAAAAATACGCCTATTAGATTCGAGCCGTAAAATTTCATATTATCATTTTGCAGCTTTGGCCTTCGCCTTCTCTCCTTCTGTCTGTCTCTCTCTCTCTCTCTCTCTCTCACTCCCTCTACTTGGCTTAACGCCAGGAAATATGATTACGTGCGCGTTTTAAGTACTATGGTTTCAATGTATCTTTTAACGTGACACTACAAATGCTCGATCGTGACTTGACTAATTTGCGTTTTGAACATTTGCAAAATAGATTTCTTGCGTAGAGTTGCACGTAAAGCCTTATTTATTCACAGGCTGATTAGGTAGCGTTCATTCGATTATCAACGATGCGATGGCATTCGGAGAAAACTGTTAAAACGTGGAGGCACACGTAATCGTCTTCGTTTATGTAACTCGATGCGTGTTCGAGTCCGATTGGATGTCCAAAAACAGTCGAGCGTGTGTCTCTGCAAAAGACAAAGCGAGTCGAGTAAAAATTATTAAATTGTCCGACTAAATAAAATATATCTGTTACGTGCCGAGTCCAGTTGGTGTCCTAGGACGCGTAACGGATTATTCGTCCTCCGAAGAAACTCCTTTGGAGAGGTGGTGTTAAAGAGGTGGTTCATTAGGAAAAATGAAGGGAAAAGGGAAGTGCGTTTCCGTCTTGGATCCGGCCTACAAGACTCATCAGTGGGGTTGATGCAGACGGACCCTACCCCAGACGCTATGAACGTAGGGGTTTTGGAAGTTGTATATATAGTAACCAGGTATGGATAGAGTCCTTTCGAGAAATGATGTAGTGGAAAGAGGGAAAGAGTCCTACAGGCGTCTTAGCGGTTACGGGGATGTAACAATATCGAAATCGTTCGCGCAAAATTACTACTCATTACAAGTTAATTCTAAAGAAAGTAAACGCCCGCAGGAGAGTTATAAAAAGTGTACGATAATTACAGCGTCTAGTAATAAAAATGATACGTTAGTCTACAGGTAAATTAAATGTATATCGATTCGATCTCATTCTCTATTATGATATAAACGCCGTTTATATAAACGCGTTGAGTTTATGTAATGATAGAAATACACGCGACTTTTATGCAGAAGCGTTCACGCGACGGCGAACTTGGATCGTTGTTGAAATTGTTATTACGACGACACGTCGCTTTGCAATTGCGCGAGTTATCACAGAAAAGCTCTGTACAGAGTGTTCCGCTAATTTTGCACTTTCGGTGCAAATATTTTATTTTACTTTTTGGACTTATTTTGTGTACCTATCTTGTAACAGTAGGTAGGCTCGTTGGCGTAACGATCTGTCATGGAGACTATATTCAAAAGCGGTCACCTTACTCCGGTCCTATCAAGTATTTATTAAACATATTTTATAAACAGACGGCGTCACCAAGTCGGGCTCGTCACCCGCTTCCTGCGTTCTTCCTAATGCATTCCTCATCCCTACTCTTTTAAAATGAACCAATTAGTCTTAAGCATTTCCTTCTCCTTAGCCAACTCTGCCCTTCGTCAATCCTCTAACAACGTCCTTATGCGCACTTTTATTCTGACCTTTGAATACATAAGTTGTCTGTATCTAATAGAACTTTTGTTAAATATATTCTTTCCAAGACGGAAATCCTTGTTTTAAATACCTATAAAAGAATTCAGCAGACAGAATTCTTCGTCATTTGGAGACTTAGCGAGTCTAACATCGATTACGCGTTTTCCGCATAACAGATCGACCAAGAGATGTCCCGACTTGGGCAGATCATGGATCGTCAAAATTTGAAAAGCACCCGTCGCGACACTTCTCCACCGCCCTTTGAAGTGCGTACCTAAAGTTAAAAGAGAGAGTGTATGACAACATCGAAGAATATATAGTAAATACTATCGATATTTTTTTTTATATATGTAATTACTGCCTGAAATTATTGTTTAGAGTTGTGTCACCCATCTTAACAGATCTACAATGCCACTGTTGAAATTATCCGAAATTTAGGGTTGTTTTTTCGTAAAAATCAGCCTCTACAAGAAATGTATCCAATATTAGGACACTTTCCTCTACTATCTGCGCATAAACTAGAATCTAACTAGGGTAAACAAGCCAATAGATGAAAAAATAAAATTTCTTGGAAAATGTTACTTTTAAAAAAACAACAAAAGTTTGTTTCTATAAAATAAAAAAATTTTAATATAGATTAAAAATCTTGTTATTTCATTATTATTGATTAATCTACGAGTCGTCCATCTATTGCACCCTGCCCATCTGTTGGCTTGCTTACCGTATTCTAACCAGGAACCTACGAATTTATTTCAAAGAAAACAGGAGTGTTCCAAATAAAAATATAAATAAACATCCTGTTATAATAAAATCACCAAATATCTGATTACATATATCACCAAAGACCTGAAACATCCTATACACTTACAAACCCACGTACGTACCCGCGTATAACACGAATGGACGATGAAAATCTCGCGAAGAGACGAAGGCGGGCGTGCTCGCGAGCACTCGACGTAGTCTTGACATAGTCTCGACGCGTTGTACCGAATCGTTGACTCGTATCACTTCGATACGTTTCGTAGGCAAGGAAGCCGGCCCGAGCGGATAAGTTATAGCTTGTAAATCACACGTAAAGTCGTAGACTCCGTGTGTACTCACTCATCGTACCAGCTGGTGTATAACTTCACGGACGGTAACGCGATATCGCGATGTAAGCCGCGGATCGTTTCTGTACGGCTGTTAAAACCCTGTCAGCGGTCTCGTAAGTGCATCTCCCTTATGTCTATGTCTACGCCTAGATCCGTGCCGTTCTACTTTCCATATTACGCTCACGATCGTGGCCATTCTACTGCGCCCTTCTTGTGCGCACTAAAATGAAAGACGATTTAGTCGGAGGAACAATTGATAGATAATGTGTTCAAAACATACGTATAAGAGATTAATTAAAATTAATTGGGGAATTTAGCGTTAAGACGTTAGAAACGGCGTCGGTCCCCAGTGGCCGACACTGAACTTCCCGTTCGGCCGACGTCGGTCACTGAGAACCGATACTGAATTTTTCGTTTTTGAATATTTTTCTCTGGACTGATTGCACCGAGTTTGATCAAAATAAAGTGTAATTTATATAACACAAAAAGTTACGAAACTGTAATTTATGTAATATAAAATATACACAAAACATTCGCCGTGTTCTTCGCTGGCCGTACGGAAAGTATATTAAAATCGGTTTCGTCTCAAACGTATTAATAAATACCGATCCTAATTTTGCACTAAAAAGAAAAAAGAAACATTTTTTTATTAAACAATCATGTCCAATTTTCATTTAAATTATTATAACAAAAATTAAATGGTTTGGACATACAAATACATTTATAGACAAGGTTCGATGTTACAAAATGCTCTTACGCGTCGTAGGATTACGCGCATATTATGTAACGGGAATTTGGCTCTCTACCGCCATAATATCGGCGACTGTCGGTTTCGATGGCATCGATCGCGTCGAATGCGAAAAATAGCGGTGTCCTTTGATAACGGCCATTTCGCACGTCATATGGCGCTTGTTTACGTTCACGATGACGTTCCACCGTCGCATAATAGAAAGATGAGAAAATATGAAAAGATATGAAAATTAGAGGCAGAGTTCTTCGTACAAGATGAAGTACTTCGGTCGCGAGGAAAAGCGAACGCAAATTCCACGAGTAGCACGAGTAGCCTCGGGGGAATGCGATTTCGACGAAGCACGCCGGTCATCGCTTATTTCATTCTTGCTACAATATCACGATGATTGCGACGCTCGGCTGCTTATGCGGGAGAGCAGTGACATAACTTGTCTCGAGATCGTGAGATATGGATGCGATGATGCTGAAAGAGAAGAAGAAGAAGAGAAAAGAAGAGAAGGGAGGGGGGAGAGAGAGAGAGAAGAAAGAGAGAGGACAGATACCTACAGCTTTCTTGTTAGACTTGATTAAAAAAGGTTCGATAAAATAATAATAAAAAATACAATCGTACAAATAAAGAAAGAAAGGAGATAGAAACAAAGAAATAAAAATTCTAACAAAAACAAGCCCGCGCCAACAATCAGCCTTCGTCTTTAAAATCAAGTAGGTATGACAAACAAATAATCAAAGATCACAATCTAAAAATACAAATCTCTTGCTTTTACCAAGCTTGAATGTGAAAGTAATCAATTTTGTTTCAACTCAATATTGTAACACTCTATTTACGAAATAATTAGCTTTCGTAAAATTGATCAACCGTAACGCCCAACCGTACGAAACTCATGTACGACAAGCGTAATGTTATTATGTGCGTGCACGTTTTTCTGTATTGCACAATGTTGCATAGTTATTAAATAATTATACACAATATATAAGATTGTCACCAGACGCCAATCGTGGTCACTTATTACCTACCTACAATAATCGTTCCTTTCAAATCGAAACAAAACAAATAAATAATCAAAGATCACGATCTAAAGATACAGATCTCAAGTTTTTACCAAGCTAGAGATCCGTATCTCAAGAGAATGAAAGGTAAAGCGCAGAAAGAGAGAAGCCTCGAACAATTTTGGTAATACAACAAAGATGATCGTATAAGACGATTCAGTGTTACGGATAAACCTAGAGAAGGTGATAGGAGGAGTAAGATAAAAGAAACTCCTTTAATAAAATCTTCGATTGCATAAGCCACGTGCTCCGATTCTCTTAAGTACGAAGCAAGCAACAATTTGCCGCGCGTCGAGTCTACTCGGGCCGTTCCACCTACGTTACACGTACATATGTACGAACGTTGCTCACGTGCGTAGAGCAAACGCATGCTGCCGTTATATAAAGTCCACTCCTAGAGAGAGAGAGAGAGAGCGAGAGAGAGAGAGGGAGAGAGCTCTACTAGCTAGGAGAGTAGTACTAGTACTACTCTTAGCTAACCCAAGTTTACACCGGTGCCGCCGCCGACACCGCTACCGCCGACTCGAACGCACGTGGTCAACTATACGAGAGAGAAAGAGAGAGAAACTCGCCACGGCGTGTAGCACGTGATTAACCCGTTTCGCCAAGGAATCAACCTGGAAACGGATGTCACTTTAACCTATATACCTTTACGAGGTCAACGCGACTCGCTACAGTTGATAAACTGACAAGGTCGTACGCGATCGATGATCGTGATCCTTTAACCGTCGCGTCGCTCCTGCGAATTTAACCTTTGATACTGGTTATATCGGGTATTGCATGAGGTGCATTCACGTAATCTGTTATAGATTAGTATATCGTTATCGTATCAACGTTTTTCAAATCGTCCGGCGGTAGGTACAAAGAAACTAACGCATTATTGTTGAATTATTTTTAAAGATATGGAGAATCCGGGTTACAAAAATTTGTCGAAATCGATCGAATTAATCGCGAATGCTGTTAAAAATCATGTAATTTGTTGTTGTAACGTACGTAATAAAAAGCTTGTAAAAAAAACTCACTTAGACTTTATTGTCTTAGTTACAAGCGATCTATTATTCTTTAATATATTCTCGACGTAACTCACGTACTGATTTCTTTCTCTGAAGTATTCTATTTAAAATGCATACACCGTTGATAGTATACACTTTGCATACATTTTAAGAACTATGCTCGTGAGTTATCGTAGGCGTATGTACATACATACGTAAAAAGAAAGAAAATGAATGGACTGAAGCTGAAATGGTAACTTGATATTAATATGCTTCAAAATCAATGACTTTCAACAACCCATCCTTCTTCGTCTTTTGATTCACGCTGCAAAAATTTTCTTCGAAATTACTGTCAGAGGAGCGTCTCGCGAACTATGCGATCGAATAAATAGATACAAGTAAACCGGCATACTTTTTTCCACGCAAAAAAAAACGTAATGCTGCATTATGTTTCCTTAATACTACAAGGAAACGCAATTTTGTTGCTTGCGGCTCACCGGAGTGGCGAGAATTTCAAAACAACAACGTTATTCGACGAGGTGAACGTAATCTTCGGCGTCCGGTGTTCGCAAGCGTCGGCGCCGAAACTTTCGCGTAAGAGGAGAAGTTTCGTAAAATAATCGCGTACCGTCCCTGAATCTAACGCCGAGCGTACATTATGTACGTAACACGTCGTTACATCACGCGTGTACAACACCACGTGAACCGTTGAAACGTTTGACTTTACGAAAAGCTTTTCTACGCATGTATATGTAAATACGTGTTCGCGTATGTAATACAATTTTTCCACAAAGTGTGTAATATATATGTAATACATACGTGTACACGCAAGATCCAAAAAGTGTGAAAAAAAAGAATCCTTACGAGTATACTCGGTGTCGTTCCTCGAAGACGGCCACCACGAATTCATAAAATTCATTATATAACGTAGAGACTAGGTAGAAACGTTCGACGATTATACTAAACTGCAAACAACGACGATACGACGACGATGACTGCTCGTAACGAGGGAACGCCAATGAATATATTATATAATCAAAGTTTCGATCTTCCACGCGGCTGATCACTATCCAAACCATTCTCCGATGATCGTTCGTTTACTATTATAGAAAATATACCTCGAAAATACGATTCGGAGATGCAACGAAATCCCGACACGCTTTCAATTTGTGTCTTCGTAAAGCTCGTTGGTCCAGGTTGATTCTGTATTCGTCAGCGAGTATCATCGACGTGTGTAATCGTGCCCTGCTATCTCGCTATCTCTCTCTCTCTCTCTCTCTCTCTCTCTCTCTATCTCTATCTCTCTTGCTTCTTTCTCGCACGATCGCTCGCTCTCTCGCTCACTATCGCGCCAATTCACTCTCATTCATTATATAAAGCTTCCCCAGTGTTTACCGAGAGCGCGCTTTATTTTTAGTCATGCCGCTATGCTTTATGCGATGCCCACGATTCGTAAGCACGACGAAGACGCTACTCGCGGCTACTTTGAAATCCATCGAGACGCTTACTCCTCGTAGACGCATCTCCCATTCCCGATGATTTATTTTGAAAGATACCAACCGGCGATTGGTCGATAGTACGAGAGTTTTACGCAAGCAATTCGAGACTAATTAAAGCGATTAAAGCGGACAGTATATGTACGTAGATACATCGAGCATTATAAAAGCACTGGAGAAAAAAAATGTGAATGGCAAATCGTTTATTCGACCAGCGACGGTTATCGTCCATTCTCTCGATAATACGTTGTATCCTAGATAAGGCTCGTCTATTTTCACGACTTATCGTAACATCCTTTTCCTGTGTAAAATCTTATCCTTCTTATCGTCCGGTGCAGAACAGGAACGTGAAAGCTACGAGCGCGTTCGTGATGATGATAATAATAATAATAATAATTAAAAGCGAACGT
>JAIFRP010000008.1:701193-713369 GCA_032403825.1 Odynerus spinipes | reverse complement strand
GAGCCGTTAATCTTCATTTTACGAAGATTACACGAAGACTCGGTCGGTCGATCGGTCGCGTCGTGTTCCTGCAAAAGAGTAAGACGCGATGCTTTCTACCGTTAAACGATGCCTCGTAGATGCTTAACGATAGCTCTTCGCGGTTGTTGCGGCCGCCGTTATAAGCTTCCGCGTTTTGTAGCGTGATTATCAATTGTTGTGTCTATACCCGCGGGTATTATCGGTTAACGATGAAAATTTCGTCGGCGAGGATTGCGGCTGACAAGGCTGGCGATATCCTGCGATTCTGCGGTATTTGAACGATCTTCTTCGGCTTCTTTCTTTTCCACAACTATTAATTTCATTTATTCGCAACGTATCGCGCAACGTCGAACGCGGAGCGCCTCCATCTTCGTGAGAAAGCGTCGCGAGATCTCGCGACGATTAAAACGTACGATATTACGTGATTAACCCTTTCGCTGCCATGGTGGTTTCATGGGGCCGGCGCTTGTATTTTCATTTGGGCCACGGTGGTCAGCGGTGACCACCACGAATTTGTTTTTAAAATCACTCATTTTGAGATAAATGCTATCGAATAAAAATTAATGAATTACGCAAATATGTATAGTAGCGGTCATAAGTTTAAGACGACAAGTTTTTATTTCGATCGTACACATGTAATATACATAACATAAGTACCATCTTTCTATTCAGTTTGTTGTTTTGAAATACATAAATACCTACATACTTTTTATTTCACATAAAATATATCATTTCTTTCTTTTTTTTCTTATCGCCTTAATCTTTTGTCCTTAACTGTTTATAGCCTTATAAATAAAAAAGTACATTATTGGCAAGATTGTGCCGTTATTTTAATATATTTCTCAGTTCTTTGGCATTAGAAAATGTTTAATACGAAATTCGTATCGTGGCCCACTGGTGGATGTTCAAACATTCGCGTGGCAGCGAAAGGGTTAATAAATGAACATCCACGAAAAGAGTCGTCGAAAGAGCGTCGCGTTTCGTGTCTCGCATTTCCCGTGACGCAACGCGACGCTACCTAACGAAGGTTCGAACGAAGAAGAATCTTATGGGGTTATTCTATGTTTTTCAGTACCTAGCCAGCAGTCAGAAAACCGTGACGGACTTTATAGAAAAGGCACTGAAGATCGTAGCACCGAGCGAATACGCAGCGAGAGCGGCGAGTCATCGGCTCGAGTTGGTTCAAGGTCTCGGTCTTTTGGACAGCGAGCAAATCGCCGTTTTCGTTTGCACCACGGCCTTTCCGTGCGTCGCCTGCCCCTTGTTCGTTTACGAGCCCAGGTATCGATTGATGGTGAGGAGATGCGTCGAGAGCGGCGTACGGCAATTCGGTATAGCTGCGTGCCTTAACAGGGAATCGATCGGTGCGAAAAGGTAAAACTTATTTGACATCGATCGATTGATCGATCGATCGATCGATCGTTCATTTATGATCGTGTATATAGAAGTTTATTCTGTGCTGGATAATGCTAACGTTTGGAATGTTTACAGATACGCGGAGTACGGAACGATGCTCGAGATTCGAGATCGCGTCTTACTGAAGGACGGCTGTAGTATTCTCAGCACGCTCGGGAGAAGAAGGTTTAGGGTCCTTTCCGGAGGCGAGAGAGACGGCTACGATACGGCGCACGTTGAATTTCTAAGGGACACCGTAGTCCAAGGGAACCAACTGTTGAACCTACTGGAACTACACGATAAGGTTCGTCGCACGATCGCAGCAGATAGATTAACAAATTCGTTGGGATAGAAATAAAACGCTTGCCATTTCGGTTACAGGTACGAGCAAAAGGTAGAAGATGGTGGAACACGGTGTCGCCTTATCAGCAATCCGAAATTCAGCGAGTGTTCGGTAGAATGCCGGACACGGAAGAGGATTGGCCTAGACTACCGGACGGGCCATCGTGGAGCTGGTGGTTGTTAGCGATTTTACCGCTTGGTCCTCAACTTCAAGTTGGCATCCTGGGTACCACGAGTTTGGAGAAGAGGCTAAGGGCCATCGAGAAGACTCTCGATCATATGGAACAGAGACAACTCACCGTAACGCCAGCACCATCCGAAGAGACGACGACATCTTCGAGTATCTGCAGAGACGGCCGGGCCATCGCGGAGAGAACGGTCTCCGTTGTTCAACAATCCTAGAAATCTACGTCATTTTTCTTCCTCCCTTCGAATTGTAATAACGGTACTTTTACCTCGAAGTCGAACGCGAACTCGAACGTGGCAACAGAGAGAAAATGAAACGATCGATCGACGATCGAGTTCGAGTTAGGTCGACTTCTCCTCCGTCGAATCCTTCCAACCTTCCTCCGATCCTTCCTTCCCTCCCCTCTCTCGCGTACCCTTAATCAAGTATTCTCGCTCGAGTGCCCGCTTTATTAGTTCGGCACTCGTTAAACTCCCGAATCGGATGCCTTATCGACGAAACCACTTCGTACGCGCGAACAAACGAATTGTACGGGGATTCTCCCTTCGTCTATTTACGTTTTATATATCTTAAGCAACGCGATCGAGATCACGGGCGATACGTTTTTCGCATTCGAGCAACATATCCGCTGTAAAGAGAGAAAGAAAGAAAGATACACGATAGTTCGTTTTACTTCGACAAGGCAATCCGATGATCTTTCCGCTATTGCAATACGCAAATCTGTTCTTCCAAAATATTATATACATACGTATATGTATACACACATACAGTTGCGTGCGCGCACACGGCGTGCGTATCTCGACGCTTTTCGCCCAGTCGGCTACGAAAACGTGCACGTTCGTCGTCGAAGAGCTGATTACAGGAGATTTTTAAACGTGTCGTAGAGATTTCGAAAGCTCTTGTTAGATCGTTCCAAGTCCGATGCACACACATACACACATTCTTATCGAATAACACGGGTAATCGAATAAGTTCGACCAAAAAGAAAGAAACAAACAAAAACAAGAAGAGAAAAGATGATCTTTTTAGAAACGATACGACTTTTCGCTCTCTTTCTTGCTCTTTATCTTTGTATCTTCTCTATAACGTATTACCGTCTCTCTTTCAGCTCTTCAATGAAAGAAAACGAATAACTATAAATGAAAAAGCAGCCGCTACCGTTGCTATAACTCATTTCGCGATCCGGCCATTTTTCTACCGCGGATATTTCCCGTGGACCGGTGCAACATTTTCTCGGATCGTAGAGCGACGTGTTTTTTAAATGGCGGCACGATAAATCCAGACCTTTTTATACCGCTCAAGTTTATTCCGTCATCCATAAGACTTCTCGACCACGCTAGCGTATAGTAATTTATTCTCATGTTACTTTTAATGATCATCGATACTTAGAGCATCGTCTAACGAGCTAGTAACGTCATATCAATCATGCAATCAAGTATTTACAGGAAGGATAGATACCTTTTCGTTACTATATTACGATTACTACCGCAAGAAGTACTCTACTATTAATTACTATCATTACTACTACTACTATTACCATTACTACTACTATTCGAGTAAGTACTATTAAATTTTTATCGTTGACACCAACGTCGCCGATACTTTTTCGAATCGGCGATCGAGGATGATCGTCCGCGGATCGGCACCATTGATATTTCTCCTATCGAAAGTATATGGGGAGAAAAAAAGCAGAAAGAAAGAAAAATAGAAAAGGAAAGGAAGGAACACCATTTTCATTGTTTTATAATCGTCACGGGCTACTTAAAAGTGGACGCGACGATTAAAAGATAAAGCATATACTTTAGATTTATACTCTATTCTCTAGACTTTTACGAAGTTGTGAATCATGCATTGTGATATTACTCTATAGCCTAACTTGTATATTGTTACTAAAGCAAAACATTACAAATATTATGTAATGCCACGCGACTTTCCATTTTTACTTCGACATTTCTATATTTATCTTCATCTCTTCATATGGAACATTGTAATAAAAATATTATGAAATCGAAACGTTTACTTTACTTTCTTAATTAACCTACGTACGAACAAAAAATTGTAAAAAGAAAAAGAAGAAAAAAGAAATCACGAAAATCGTAATCACCGATATCGCGATCTTCAGAGATCGATTATTATCGAGATCGCTCGAGCGGTCAATTCCTCCTTAAATCCATTCTATTCACCCGCTATTGGAGTTCTCGTTGCTTTCGTCCAATCGGAAGGAAGCTTCGATCGTCCCTTCTCGATTATCTCGCAGCTTTCAACATTTTTGCGTATTAGAAACGCAATCAAGCAACGCGAGATCGAACGGGGATTGATGTAGAAGCGTCAAGAGCACCGGCACGCCGAGTATGACTGGTAAGGTCGAATATTTGGAAAGGTATTCGGTGGCACCGTCACCCAGCAGGGACTACTACGGCCTGAAAATTCTTCGGGACGAGGTGCCAGCGACAAACTCCTGGGATTCTCACTCCCGCGTGCTTTGTAACCTCTCGTTTTGTCTTTCCTCCTCTCTTTCTTTTCTTCTCTCTTCTTACTCTTTCTCATAGGTGATACTCTATATCTGGAAGATATCGCACGGACCTCACAAGACGCCGATCGTTCGTCGCAGCAAGTTCTTTGAGTTCGATCGGGATAAGGCACTGCAGGACGACATAAGTCGAATTTTCGGTACGATTCGCGAGCATTAATTAGGGAATTTTAACTAAACGACGATCGATCGTTGGCTTTTCAAACGAAACGCACAATTTTTCTTTATTTAAATACATTTTCCACGAGACTCTCTCTCTCTCTCTCTCTCTATAATTTATTTGTTTACTTTTCTCTTTTCCTTTCTTTCTTTCTTTTTTTTTCTTAACGAGATAGGCGACCATTTTGTAAGTTACGTTAAAACTATCGCACGTGGGAAAGGAAATACGCTTCTGACGTTGCCACGATCCCCGCTCCGGAGAATCGTCGGATATCTACAGCTCAAGGATATCGTCAACTTGTCCACTTTGTCGCGTGTCGCGAACCTGGTAAGTAACCGTGAGGCGAGACGAGAAAGAGGATCGATAACGATATCGATTTATAATGATCAGGTGTTTAACGATAATTTCGTCTGGGAAGCTTTATACAGAAGGCACGAGAGGTTCAAGATCGGCAGAGAGGAAAGAGAATACGCTATGGCTTACGGGTGGAAGCAAGCTTTTAAGGAAAAACAAACGGCGCTCTCTGCCGGCCGTCGTAAAGTACGTATCTTCTCGTCCACAAAGAGCCGACGATAGCAAATCGAAAAGATTTTGCGTTGAAAAAATGTTCATATTTTTCACTTTTCGTAGACACCCAGCTCGACGAAGAAAGTCGGTGAAAAGTTAAAAATGCAACAGGGCTCTACGAGACCGGTGAGCGGGCCCTTAAAAGTTGTATCCAAAGCATCCACCTCGTCGATGAACGCCGAAACGTCAAGGTCCATGCAGATTGCTCAGAAAACTGTAACGACGAATTTGATAAGGTCGTTTAAAGATTCCGGAATCGACGGTGCCGTGAAATCGATTCAGGTAGACAAGAAAATAATTAAGAAGCCTGCCGGCAACGCGAAGATCTGTCCGACACAAAACCCGAAAAGTTTGGAAAATGGCGAGTCGAACGTGCAAATGGTCGAGTCGAAACATAACATACGAGAGGCGTTTTCCGATCCCATGACAGCCGCGAGGAAAAGTGCCGGCACTCAGCGAGGAAAACTTCGGAAAGCTTCCGTTTCCGCGAAGAGCGGTACTACGAATGTTAAAGTAAGCGATAAAGGCAAGTCGGGCGATACGAAAAGGAACGCATCCGGTAAAGGTAATCTCTCTTCGATCAAATCAAACGCCGAGGTTCCAGTCGGTAAACAAGATCAAATAAAATCTCGATCCAAGAGCAAAAATAAGACGAAGAAAGTAACGCAGGCCAAGTCAACGATTCTAAACGTCGACAAATCTTTTTTGAACGATCCGGAGTTGACTTTGGGCAATGAAAATTTCGAATTGTCTTATCTGATAGAGGAAAGCTTAAAAAGACTCCGCAGTCCAAGAACGGTGTTCGACTACGATTTCAGTTATCTAGAGGGCTCGAGAACTTTGGTGAACGTAAGGAAGAAAAGTGGAGAAGCTCGAAAAACCGCAAACACGATTGAAACTTCGAAAACTCGAGAAACGGCCAGCGCGAAGCTCGATCGTCTATCAGAAAATTCCGACTCCTTGGATACACCGTCGACCGCCTCTGCCATAGAAAATCGCAAACAAGATACGGAAGATAAAAAATCGAGAAGATCCACCGATTCCAAAGTTTCCACCGTGAGAAGCAACTACGAAGTACCTTCGAAGGAGAGTCCACGAATGGCGAAAGAAATAGACGATATAAAACGTTCTATTCCTAGGGGAACCTTAAATACCATCGATATAGCGAAGTCTTTTAGATTGGGTAACCCACTGACCAAATCGACCGCGACGTCCGGGAAAGTTTTACCGGCGACGACTACCAAGAATCGATTTGCTTTGAAGAAGAACCTGAACGAATTACGAAAGGATTAGATAATTGATAAAAACTATTAACCGGACGCGCGATCGTCGAAATCCATACGATGCAACGCGGGAGCACGGTGAATGACGCAGTGACTCTTATGACGCAACGTGTAACGAATAAATTTATTCACCATCTTCTCATCCGTATGACAAATTCTCAATGGTCGTTGATAGCGCGTAACATATATCTGCCAACTGATCATATGTTATCACGATTCGATGATATGTTTTCGAGTGTGTAAGCTTTTCGCTATTTTGAAAATAAAGCTTAAGTGTAACATCGGCACGGTCGAGACTACACGTTATCGATTAGATATAACGTTTGATACGCTTGCTTAAACAAAAATTCGTTTCTTTTTATACTATGTATACATATATGTATATCGATCGAGAAAGTATCGAATAGGTTATGCTCGGTAAACGCAATAGTATTCTAATTAGGTGTACATTGCAACGGTACTAACTATCGCTTCGAAACAAGCAGCCCACGATTACTTTAATATATTTTTTGCAAATTCGTATGAGCGATCGGTAGGAATCACGAAAATTGTCGAAGAGTCGACAAATATCGATTCTTATCGAACTATGCGAATGTTAAACGAGCAACCATGATTCGACCTTTATTACGCGAACTTTATTGTCATTTTTAAGCCTGACAGTATTTTAGTGCACTCGTTATGTCGCTCTTTAAAGAAAGCGAAATGAACCTGTTTTTCTTGCAAAATTACTTTCGATGGGTATACAGGGTGAACCACGAAAGGTATAACAAGTATTTGCTTTTCTGTAGGTGCGGATATAGAATAAGCTAAACAATCATTTGACGGTATATTGAATGTTATTTAAATTAAGGTAAAAGATTCTTTTTTAATGAAAAGAACAATTTTTATGATACTCGCTGAATTCGTATCAATATTCTCTAATAGAGAGGTGCAAAAGGATGACAGATTTATAAAGATGACCTTAAGAACTCGGAAAAAAGAAATGACTAAAAACTGACTACAAATTTATCGTCAAACCTCCTTAAACTATGTTACGTCAAATAAAAAATTTGCGATCGATCCATTAACAACAGAATAATCTAAGATAATCGCGTTTCGTGGTACACCCTGTATAATATTTCTCTGCGAAACTTACGTCGATGTCGCTGAATCGACTTAAGGTTCGTAGCTCCTCCAAGTTCTCCAAAATTCGCTACGAGTTTAGGAACACGCCCTCTGCGTTTCAAACATCACGATCACCGTTTCTAATTCTCAACATGAGGAGCTCGAGTAACTCGACAAAGCCACAACCATTTGTCTAGTTTTATGCTCGTGAAAAATTGACGAATTTCTCTCACGACAATTCGCTATCACCAACGTCTTTATCGATGGGCTCTCGTTGAAGAAAAATTCTTCATTTATAATTGACGATATCGATTCGCCTCATCACTCATCGGCGATCATACCTTTTATACATCTCTCCTTCGCACGATCCTAAAAAATAATTTTGGAGGAAGTAGAAATTCGCTAAAGCTTTCCGCGAGTAACGAAACTACCGCCATGGCTCGGTCTCGTTATACATCCTCTCAATGTTATCGCGAAGCATTTTTTCTTGATCTGCAACGAAAGAAAACGTCGTCACCGAAATCGTCGAACACGAAATCAAACGCATCGCGTCGGTGTTCGTTTGAAGAAAGAAGGCACGCGGCGTATGTACGGTGATTAGTAAGAGTATCGTGCCGGTTTTAACAATTATCCTTTTTTATACAAATTTCGTACATTTACAGTCGAACCTCGTTAACTCGAGTCTTAGGGGAACAGAGAATAATTCGAGTTAGCAAGTTTTTCGAGTTATAGAGGTGCGAAAAGAAAATTCGACTTATAGAGGGTAAAATGTACATTAAATAGAGAAAAGAAGGAAGGAACAAAAAGCTGCTGCAAAATCTTTTTACTTCGAATTATAGAGGATTTATTAATCAAACTTCGAGATATAGAGGCCAATTCATAATATTGAACTTTACATTTCGAAAGAATTCGAGTTGTAGAGGTGAACTATAGTTAATTAACAACTACAGTTAAATAAGAAATAAACTTCGAGTTAATCTCTTATTTTTCTTCGATTTATAGAGATTTTATCTAGGGAATGAATACAAATTCAAATTATAGAGTTTTTCGAGTTAGCGAGGTTCCACTGTAAATAAAAAAGCGTTTGTAAAAGTAATAGATCGCAACGATACTTATCGTAATCACCGTAGATCGTCCATTAGAATAAAGGTAACTCGAAAGAGTCGTGTATAAAATAACGAGTAGATTTACCTTTCGTCAAATTCGCGATCACGCACTGTTTCCTAAGGAACTCCAGGCAAAGGGCTCGGGACAAACCGAAGGCATGCATGTTGCAGGTGAAAGTACTGAAAAGAAGGTCGTAAAATATAGCGATTGCACGCGATTAATATCGATCGATATCGATCATACCCTAATTGTCCGAAAACGATGTTGGCTTGAAACTTTCGGTCTTCGGCTGCCATCGCTTCCTGATCGAGAGACTTTGGTCTAGGTGGGACCGGTCTCGAAGCTCTTTCGCACTGCACGGCGTCAAAAAAGGCCGCGGTCCAAAACCTCATCGACGTCCAGATTGGTTGAACGCGTAAATGCGTGTATAGATACTCTCGATAGGGTTCCAAGCCCGGTACCTCGACTGAGGGAACGAAACAGAGGCAATGTTTAACATGTTTAGCGTGGCATCGATTCCTAGGGACCGACAATGAACTTTTCGTTTAGGGAAGACGTCAGTCCCTATGAATCGGCAGTATTAAATTTAATAAATAAATATTGTAATTAACGTACCTAATACAAAAGTATATATGTATATTAAAAAAGTGTACTCGTATCTATTTGTATTATATTAATGACAACATTTATTTTTTTAATTTAATACTGCCAATTGATAGAGACCGACAATAAACGTTTCGTCGTCGGTCGGTCCCTATGAATAGACAATGTCAAATTTAAGAAACAAATATTGTAATTAATGTAATACAAAAAAATACGCGTATATTAAAAAGGTTTACTCGTTTCTTTTTATATTACATTAATGACAACATTTATTTCTTACAGTTAATACTGCCGATTCATAAGGACCGACGGGCGACGTCTCCCCTAACTAAAAAGTTTACTATCATGACATCATGTTTAATGTAATGTTAATCGATTCTCGCTATAACCCTGAAAATACTCACCCTCGTGATAAAAGGTGAAACACATATTCATGAGACTCTTGGCAGGCGCGAAATCGTCGGCTTCGTGGCACTCGAAAAGCGCCACTGCGAAATGTTGCGCGAGCGAATAAAAAGAAGCTTCCGAGACGCAGGCGCGTGCTCTTCTCGCGTTCACCACTCTGGAGAACCATATCCTACCGGACTCCGTCTGTTGAATCATATTTCTCGTGTTAATCATATTATAGTATAAACAAGTAATAATTATGTAAGTATATATTACAAAGTAAGTCACATAATCGGTTACTATAATAAATCGATATCTCGGTGAGCAAGTGGATAGTCAAAAAACGAAAAAACCTCGCGAGATTCATATAATATTTCCAAAATCATTCGTGACAATAACTAAACCGCCGATTTCATGCTAAAAAACGGTGTCACCGTTGCAATAAATCCTCCCGCTTATCGCAAATATCTACACGTACGAGCGCGTAACCGGTTATGTAACTCGGCCCCCAACGTGGTTTACATACAAGAACCATTTGTCCAAAATTGGCCTTCTGTTCTTGATCTATACTGTTTGGAGACTCGAAGAGTAGCGGTACGAAAGATTTCATGAAATCGGCAGCCGCCTCTTCCGATTGGCTGTCGGCCGACAGACTGGATGCCCAGGACTGAACGGAACCGGAGGAACCTGAAAGACCGTTTGATGATTAGTACGTCGTTGTCTCGTCTGCATATTATCGTATGTATGTTACCGGCGAAGTATATATTGTAATTTCGGAATTCTATAAAATTCCTGGGAAATGTATATAATTCCTAAAATCATCAGGTCCTGTATGAAGTAAATTATATTATAGTATACAAAGAATGTCCAGACACAACCCTAATGTATGAATTTTTTGTTTAATTTAAATATTTTTAGATACTTTACCTTTATGGCTAGGTAAAGTATCTAAAAATTCATCAATTGTACGAATTATTTTAATTTCTTATCTACATAATGTTACTTTCTAAGTATTTGTGTAATGTTGTGTTTATATCATTAAATTGTGCCATGTTTTATGCTTTAGTTGCTATTCCTTATCTTGATTATTAATATACAGGGTGGACCACGTAAGACAGGCCACCTAAATATCTCCCTTATTTTTGAAGATAGGTCAAAACAGCAAAGGTCAAATCTGTACAATACAAAAGGGCAAATACGATGATGGCATTGCTTTTTTCCTCAAGGTCATTTTTTCGAAATATAAAGGTCATCGGTGTTTTTTTAAATGGAACAATATACTTTGGTCATCATAACATGATAACTAAGGTCAAGACGAGGTCAATGACCTATAATACTGTGACCTTCACGTGACCTTGAGTACGTAAAATTCATTGTCGAAAAGGATGATTTTTTTCAGGATACAATTTACTCAAATTATACAAATTACACAAATACAGTATACAAATTACTCAAGCGCACTATATGTATGATTATTATTATTGTTAAAGGCGGTTGCCGTAAACAAATAAATAAATAAATACACTGCCTAGGTTGTGTCTGGGCATTCTATAAAATTCCTATGTATAATTCTTAATATAATTCCTAAAATCATCAGGCACTGTATGAAATAAACAATATTGTAGACATTTCCTAGCCATTCTATAGAATGCCGAAATAATATACTTCGCCGGTAACAGGTATACCTGATCTCTGCCAAAATCTACGACCGTCCATGTTCGAGTCCAAGCTGGTGCTCGGACCGTAGCCATCCTGATCGCTGGTCGAGTCGCTGCTACAAGGCATATCTGAAATGGTATTCTACAGACCACCACCGTTCTCTACGATCGACTAATTATTATCTAACGTGTTTACAATGAACGTCGAAAGCAGTTACGCGGCGTGTCTGAGGTCTGCTCGTATCGATTGCGACGGATCCAGTCCAGGGGATCTCGCGCGCGACGAAACGGCACGACGTGGACACACTCGCTGTACAGGGTTGTAACTACAGTCGAACCTCGCTAACTCGAAAACCTCTCTGATTTGAATGTTTATTCATTCCCTCGATAAAATCTCTATAAATCTAAAAAAAAAAAAAATAAGAAATAGTCGAAAAACTTGCTAACTCGCAATATTCCATAACTCGAATTATTTTCTGTTCCTCTAAGATTCGAGTTAACCAGGTTCGACTGTATTGTAAAAAAAAAGACAAGGATAGCGATTCGACTGGTGCTGGACAACGCAACGTGTCATAAATCATCGTAACGATGGCTAACTATGCGTGCTTTTTCACGGGGCGCACACTTTTCCAGCTGGCGTTACGTTAACACAACGCTACGTCATATCTCGACAGCTTTCCTCGGCTAGCTTCTATATTATCTACGCCGGTACGACCTCGTCGATTTTATCTCCTCTACGTAACACGACAATGGAAACAATTAATGCAGCAGAGTTCCAGAAGTCGAGCGATAAAGTCAAGAGCCATCGCCGAGGAGCCACTTGAACCAACTC
>JAIFRP010000008.1:653409-674214 GCA_032403825.1 Odynerus spinipes | reverse complement strand
TTTTTTTTTTTTTAATACCCTTGTCGCGAATATTCAATATGCAAATAATCGACCGATCAAACGTAAAAAGTAGAAGCAATGGGTTATTCGACTGCAGTGAAAGCACCGCATGAGGGCTATCGATTCGTACACCCCGTCAATAGGCCTTATACAACGTGCAACGCATTGACCGAACTCAAACTGCGAGTTTGCGTTTGGCACCTTACATCACGTTACAACGAACAACGAAAGAGCCGGATAAAAATTAATATTTTACTATTTTTACGTGGTAGTTTGCGAGAAATTGCTAAAACCACGTGGATACGATGAAAAATAATTTGTACGACAAGCCGGACGACAAAAGCAAAGAAGCTACGAGCGGTGAGTATCGACGATGATTGAAAGCGTCGATCGTCTAAAAGGGGCGTAACGGGCTCGTAAAATCTCGAGACCGGAGTAATATATCATTCTAAATGAAAGAAGGAACTTTCGCCAAGTCGCGAGACAAGAGAACTATAAAGCATACGCCCATTACGATTAATCCATGGCAGTTGAATACTCTTGGATCACGATTCGCTTGTCATAAATTATTCATTTATTCTTCGTAATATTTCTTGCTCCCCGGTGTAATTAGTATACAATTTTTACATTGTCCGTATTATCGATAACGGCGGCTCGATTATTTCGACTTTTGTCGAGTAAAAAAGAGTTAAAAACAAAAGGAATGTACGCACGTATTGCAGTTACACGTAAAAGCTATCCGCGAATCGCGACGCGTATCGTGACTATATAATATCGTTCAATTACGCTTAATGCTCTCCCGTGTACCCTTTCGATATTTACTAATCGCGTTATTTTTTCTATTAGCGTAATGGATCGCAATAAAACAGATGGACGAACAGGAACGCGGGTTCTTTCCGTAAACGAATCGAAGTGCAGCGCGTTATATTTTTAACGACACGCGTATCAAATTCTTTCCCGGTCGAGTGACATTGAAACTATCGATTCATAAATTACACGTTTATAAGGACGGTGCTTTTACGCAACCGACTAATTACATTTTTCCTGGACGTTAAAATCGATGGATCATTAATCAAATTCTTATCGGGCGCGCAAAGATTTTAAGTCGATACGAAATTACGTAACCTTCGTATGTCGTTTCCTACGGCACGGCATTTTAGAATGTTGATCGCCAGAAATTTCTTACGTAACGTTCGAGCATTGTGATACTAAATATTAGCGGAACGACGATATCTTGAAATGAAAACGATATAGACGACGGTCTCTGTGCGCTTTCGTTTTTATATCGTAACGTATGATGCACAGAATGCTCGTAGAGTACGGAAAGTCCCTTTAAAACTTCACTCGAATGTATAATTCTTTAATGCGCGTCCATTAAATTAACGCACGCGTGCTAAAACAAGAAATCATACGAGAATGCAAAAAACGTGAGTTTTTACGTCGAAAGCTCGCGAAACGAAATATTTGCATGCTTTTTCGTAGGCTGTCGTCGTGTACATATATAAATGTATCTACGTATATCACGTTTGTTGATACAGATATTATACGGAACATTCGTTAGCCAACCTCGAACGTGGATTTGCATTATATGCGCATCGACCAACACGGCGAAAAAAAATAAGAAAAAAGATAAGGAAGCATCAAATAAACCAACGATGAACCAGTATCTCGCGTACCTACTCTCGTTCGAATTTCTTTCAACGAGCTACGTCCATTTCTTAATAACCTGTCGATTGAATTACGTGCATTCACCTTTACCGAATCTGTCGCTTAATTTAATTTTCTAATTCCTTAAAAAGTTTCTTCGCGTTTGCGCGTATTGGAGATCGAAGAATCGCGTGGAAGCAGCCATGCCATAAGGTGAGTATAGTTATTGAATTTTCCAGCGAAATAGGAAGTAACGTTTCTCGTAATACGTACGTACGAACGAACGAACTGTTACATGATGATTCTTTTGCGGGTAGAAGATATTTTAAGATAAGAAAAATAGAGGTTTTAGAGACACTTTATTACGGTTTATTAATCCTACGGTAAATAGCCTTTAAAAATTACAGTAGAACGTCAATTATCCGAACGCCGATTTTACAAAATGTCGAGTATCCGAATTTCGACTATCCGAATACAAGAATAAGTCACCTATAAATATACACGTTTAAACCAGGTACTTGGTAGAATCCAAGAATATTTAATTTATTTTTTGTACTTCATTTTGTTTATTTTGTATGTATATTTTCACATAATAAGCATCTATATCTGAAAACTGTTTCATTTCTACTTGATTTGTTTCCTTTGTTTCCTTCAGACCGATTTATTATATTATCTGAACAAGTTTGTCTCCCAATTAGTTCGGATAATCGGCGTTCTACTGTACTTTAATAAATGCCCTGAGTCCGAGTTCCATATATTTATTTCAGGACGTTCTGTCCAATATTGAAAACTAAACTATTTTTTCTTTAATACAATAATTAAAATAAAGATTTAACGTTAAAAATGTATAAAACATATGCACTGTTAAATTGTTGTGGGCCTGTCAGACCCAAGGCATTTATCGTAGAGTTAAAATAAATAAAAAGGAAAGATCTATATAACTTAACCAAGCGACGACCTCATACTGACTATCTCCAGGCGAAAAAAGAATTATTTATATAAAGGGACATCATCCTGGGAGCGCTGGTGGGGTAATTTCTTAGAAAGTATGCAGTTATCTTATAAACATCTTGTTAGCCGTATGGTATAAGGAACCACGGTATTAAATAAATATGGGTATAGATGACTACGTAGGCGTAACAGAGCAATGGACGAAGATCGACAAGTCGGATGGTTTTCGTTTAACGACCGGACGAGATTTCTCATCTTTTCGCGATAACGAAAAAAAAAGTTCGTTATTAAAGAGGCACGGAGTACATCGCGAGACTCGGCATGATTTCGTTTGATCGAGGCGCACCTCGACTCGACTTGACACCGATGTCGAGTATAAAAAGAAGCAAGTAGTCGCTCGAAATTATCGTTCTTACGAGTACGAGCTCGGTGGTAATGACGGTAACCGGGGATGGAGTTGTTCGCGCTTTCTCGCCGAGTCTTCGAAGCAATTTCCTTTGCAATTACTCCGTCTACACGATACTTGAACGAACTGAGACGGTTTCGGACAAGATCATCGCCTTATTCGTAATGTCACGTGAAATACGTAGATAAATATGTTGTATATACGTATGAGAAGCTCAGAACTATAATGGTGTAAGGTAAAAAACATAGTTTGGCGTAATTGGACATAAAAGCTTAGCTAAAATTCTAAAATAATATTTTTACTTTTTGGTTATGTATAGATTTTTTATTATATAATTTCTGTTAAGATAAATCGTTTATTTTATTTTTTAGCTAGTAATTTTCAAAGTTCAATCCTAGTAACAACATTTATTGCTTTATTAATAAAATATTAACTAACTTACGCCATTATAGTAGTGACAAAAATTGTGTTTAACGATCAGTTACCTGTAAAATCGGCATTTTAGAAAATGTGGCTTACACCACTTTAGTTCTGAACCCCCTCGTATGTGCGCGCGTATACGTACATTTACGTATTCCGAGTGAAACTGACTTAATTCTCGCTAAAGTATACAGTATATACATGTATCGACGGAAGATGCTCTTGATGATACACCTATACATCACGCGGATTGAATTATTCATGAGAAAAGTACCGAAAAAGGAACGCGATCTGACATAACAATAGGGAAAAAAGATAAAAAGATGAGTCGATTAAGTCGTTAACGAAGCAATCAAAACTGCCCATTTCGAGAGATCGTTCCTTCCCTTCGAAAGCCGACCGCTACCGCACTTCCCCACACATTCGCGTGCATTTTTAGACGTTCGGGATTGGAGCAGACGATAAATACGATTTCACGACGACATCGTCGGCCGTACGCACTTTCGTCGATTCACGGAAACGTAACTATGAAAGTTTACTGTTTCCTTCTCTCGCTCGATCGTCGCAGCGACCTACATATATGGGACACACGAGTAACTCGTCTTTGAAGGTGCTACGAGGAAGGGCCTCGAGGAAGTAACGAAGAAAAGTGAAGGGCGGAGACTCGAACTGGTCTTTCTCTTTGTAATTAATGGCTCCAGTGCGCATACCTTCTACTGAATTTTACATCACTGACTTTCCCATGCAGTATAAAGGGAAAAAAGCCCGCGACGTATCCGTACGCCGGCCGTACACGCGCCAGACGTCTCGTATTGTATTCCTTTTAATTAGCGATCGGCCGAGAGTCGTTGCGCCTTTCATTCGTTAATTGCCTCGATGATCGATCTTGTAAAAAATTTAGCTACACGAGAGAGTTCGCGAGTTCACGTTAAAAATCGATCGTTGTAATTGTAACGAAGGATATGTATCTTACACCCGGCCCTCCATTTACGGGAGTCTCTTTTCACGCGGTAAATTATAACACTTTTTACTTTTCTTTACAATATTTGCTTTTCTTTTGTACCGACAGACTCTATTTACACTACTTTCATTCGCGTAAAACGAATCCACGTGGAAATGAAACTTCGCGTAAATGGAGAGACTGGTGTATTTCCTTTTCCAATCTTTAATAAAAGGTACTCGTGAGATCGTGAGAACTTGTCTCGCAATATTTGTACGTATGTTAATTCAAGAAAGCGAACGAGCTCGCCTCGTTGCAAAAGTATGGTTTTACAGAGATATCGATGATTAAACGTAGCCCATACAAAAAGTTATAGAATAATCTATCGGATTACAACGAGCGATAGCGCTTGACTGTCGGGCATTATTAACCTCTTGAAAGTTTAATGCAATTGCATCGGTTCGCGTTATAGCAACGTTCGCCGGTGTCGTTCGCTTATAAACGTTGCACAATAATTTGGAAACGGACTGAATCGATTTTTGAAATGAAATAGTATAACCCTCACCAACGATCTTCCGTCTTTCTTCCGTGTTGTTGAATTATCGCTAATATTCTTGATACCGATCTGACGTATGACCGTTAAACCTGCTCGAAGTGACAAACCCGTTATAGCTATGCCGACGGACATCGTTAGCCTTGAAATCAGTGACAAATATCACGTATTCTACAAGAGATAACGAATAATCGAGAAAATTTATAACATTTGGTACATAAAGTAATACAAAGTGTCGTCCGCTTTCGTTGGTGTACCGTCGCTTTTAATTTCTGTTAGTTCGAAGACTACAGAATTCTGTTCGCAGTCGTAGATTTTTGAAACGCTACGCGTCAGACTAGTAGCGTTATACTATTGGAATAATATTATACCGGATCCATAAACCCTCCGGCGACGCTCCCGTTATTTCTTCCTACGCTATACAGCATTACCTCGTTTCAACGCTATACGGATATAAATCACGAAGCCGCGTGTAAAACGAGCAGCCGTTCTTCGGAAAGAGGGGAAGGCAATTGAACGCACGACGGTTCGAGAAAATTAGCTTCGCCGTACACTCTTCCTGCTGGCTTAAGACCGTCCGAGAATGCCAATGTCGACGAATCACGTATGTGTATATACATATATATGTCTACGATCTCTCGAAATGTATTCGAAGAGAGGTAGTAACATTATCCTATCCTAATGTAATCTCAGACGTATCGAGGCGCTTCCATGATTTATAAATGATTCCTCCAGGCTCTCGGTAGGAACTCACACGAAATTTCACTTTCGAGGGTAGAGAAACTTCTTCTCGAAATCATCCCACATTATTCGGCGATAAAACAGAAATCCGCTCTAGCCCGAGAGTGGAACGTAATTCGACGATTAAACGTCATAGTGCCATCATATATACATGATGTGTACGTTAACTACGAAAACTTTCGTTTAGTAACAAATTATTAATGACCTCCGCTAGAACGGATCTCTTCTTTTCTTTCCTCGACGAGCACGATCATTTTCTTAGCAAGAAAAACAGTAACGAGCTTGCGAAAACATATGTATGTATGTGTTTGACATACAACGTATATACCTATTTATATATATATATACGTAGGTACATACATATATGTATAGAGAGAAACAATAACCAACCGTTGTGACCCTTCCAATTTCTCCCTTCCACGTGCCATATATCGTCCCTTTATTTCTATGTTCTTATACAACCGGTATCATTGTATATACGATCACAATATTCAAGATCACCTACGTCTGAGTAATCTATATTGATTTATAATTAAAGAAAAATATAATATACACCTTTGTAAATAATTACCTGTATTCTACAATCAAGTAGATAGTAACGTGATATACAAACGTCTTTTTCCAACGAGAATGGCACCGTTTAAATATGCCCCTCCATCGTAAAGTGAATAAATTATAATACTAATTGCCAAGTTTCTCTTCTACAAAGCTCTTTCGAAAATGAACTCTCTCGTTACGGCAACGCGACCAAAAAGTCGTTATAAATTAACAACGGGTTCGTGTACCGTGTTGACCAAAGCGTAAGTATAATCCGCTGTTACGAACAGCATGCGTTTAAAGAGTAAACTACATGCGTTTACTCTTTAGGAAGCCGTATCGACGATACATCAGCGTGAAAAACTTCATCAGATTGCAGACGATATACATATGTATACATACGCAGTAACCCGAGGGAAAGACCTAATATGCACATGTTCCCACGCACCTACCCACCGAGTCACGTGACCCGTCGGACCCACCGTAATTAAACTTTTCTAAGTTCCGTTTTCTTCTTCCCAAATGATTCGGCAACGAAGCCGAACACGTTCGTCGAGCTCGAGACATCCATTAAAAATATTTACCGGCGTGAACGGACGAGACGTTAGATGAAACGCTCCTCGCGAGTAGGAATCGATCGAGGATATAATACGTTCACTCGGCCGTACCCCCGTAGTATCTACACACGCGATCAAACTTTTTCCACAAAGGATCGCGTGCCTTCTTTCCCTCCGTCGCATTCGTGTAGCGACACCAAGCCGATGTTAATTTTTATAACACGACTACAATCGCGTTGGATAAATTCACAGTCTCGCGATCCACGTCGACGGGATAGCGCTCCAATGTTTATCGGAAACCTTTTGAAGGATGGAACAACTGTACGATTCGATTCGACGATCGATATTTCGATAATCCGAAGAACATTATCGTTTCTATCGTAGAAACTATAAAACCAGAGGAATATCTTCTTTTATCTTGCACTTCGCAATTTGCATGCTTATCATACGTTCGACAGTCTGTTTGCAGAGGAAACGAATCATTTGTCATCGCTTGAAAAACACTTGCCTTTTTTTTATGACCGCAGACCGGAATAGAGCCGTCCTCGAACGACTATCGAATATCACCTAGACTCGATTGATTCAGGATTTCATTTCGTCCCAATCACGATCCTACCACCCCCTTGCACCGCTACACGAGTCACATTGTGAGAAAGATCGATGCACGCGCTCGTAGGCCAATAACATCCATTGTGTTTCCGTCGTAACATTATCGCATTGAATGCAAACGGGACGTTGTCCCAAGGTTATGCGGAAACGGTATCGAAATTCCACCGTTCCTACGACTGCTCGGAACTATGCATCGCCTAACGTTTATCCGGAATATCGAGTATAGTTCGCGCGATATACACGACTGTATACATGCATGACTGATCCGATCGTATTTGCTGTTTAAAACGATCCGCGTTCTGGGATAAGTGACTCCACCCTCTGTTTATACTAGCTTACGTTGTTATTGTTACACGTTTTACTATTGCGTTATTATCTAGTGGATCGTTCAAAGAATATCTTCATACGTTGATCTCGAAAGGGGTATAAACAATGAATTTAGCTCGCTCGTTACGTTCGTCTTCTCTTGAAAATTTCAAGCGATGTTTAATCTCTCCCGATTCGAAACTGTATGCCAAAGTACAAGCGTGCACGTTCATATATAACTTAATCTTGTTTACTTATTCGACTAGTTTAGTAAGCGGTGAACCAATGAACACAAAGTTAAAGCGATGGCTAAGCTACCGTAATACAATAAAATTGGTATTATATAGATAGAATATCGATCGCTACTCTCTCTATCCGTTTGACTTTTCAATGATTATCCCCGAACGTGGTACAAAACGAGATCAGCCAGATGATTTTCCTCGGAGATTGGAATTATTGGATGGTTAAATAAAAGTTTATAGGACTTATAGGGCTCACTAAAAAATATTTACAAGATAATATATATTACTCATTCGTATTATAGAAAGAATTGGGTGAAGTTATCGTAGATGCGATCACCGATAGCCTATTGTTCGAACAAGGAAACGGTGGCCACGCGTTTCATGTAATAGTCGAGCGAGTGAAAATAATGGAGGAGCGCGAGCGTGCGTTAACCAGCTTAATGAGTACTATACGCTCTCTAAGTAAGTCCTGTAACCCCGTTTTTTAACACCCTGTATAGCGTTTTAAAGGGCTAGGATATTCTATGACAGATTTCATACGTACATACGCGTACGAGATAATACTATTAAACCGCGCGATTAGATTTTGCTTCGAAGCTTTACGCTCGAGGATAATGACATTTAAATATCAAAGATGCGCGTCTTTGTGTGGAAAATTGAAAAAAAAATGTATCACAACGGGGAGACGGTTCATGAATTTTTTAACCGTCTCAAAGGAAAAAAGCTTTGTCAGTTCGTTTGTTATATCCAAGTAAGACTTTCTCAAAGAAATTAATGAAACGAAAGTCTTTCGCTTGTTATTATTTAAATAAATTGCAGTTTCGTTTAGGCTAAGGCCACACCACAGGTTGTAAGCTTAGTGACAAGACAGTAGGGTTATTATTATTATTTATTTAGACGCTCGTTACGTGATACGGTCGATCAAATTATTTACTATTTGTTTGTTCGTAAGGATAATTATCTTATCGACTAATTTCATGCTATCGCTCAAATATCTATGCGTCATTACATCCGTGTGTCGCCATACGGGCTCGCATATGCGTTTTATGCAAATAATAAATCATTTCTATAAAGATGGCGCCATCGTGTATAAGATCATTTATAAACTTGTCTGACATTTATTATTTACCTCTATTATTTTACCGCACTTGCTGGTAACGTTATCGTCAAACACATTTTTTAAAAAATGAATGAAATTGGCGGAAAACTTGTGTTCTTTATGTGAAAGTGTGCCAGTATTAGTAGACAGTTTCGTTAGAATCACGTAAAACGGGTATAAAAGAGGAACGTTTTCATAGTTTTCCGCAGTAGGTACGTATTATACGTAGCTGAAAAGTGCAAGGAAGAACGTCGTAAATAACCTCACTGATTCGTTAAAATAAAACTCGTCGAATAAAAACGTAGAATTAAGTTCCGTCGAATTGTCTGCGAATTTAACGGAAGATGAAGCACTGGCTAGTGTTCACCGCATTATTGATTATCGTCAATGGCAACCCTAAAGACTGCAATCCGGAATGGTGGAAAAATATGTTGCTGTACCAGATTTATCCGAGAAGTTTAAAGGATAGCGATGGAGATGGGATAGGTGATATTCAAGGTATGTGGAATGGTATTTTTCTATTTCATCCGTACTTGATATAATAAATAATCAAGGATGTAAGTAATAAAAATATAAGTCTCTTCTTTTATACGATTACGACATTCGTGAGTGTAAAACAATCACCCACTTATACTTCTTCGCGAGAATTACGCGCATTGCGTAACTAATAATAATTAGTAGTTTCCTCCTATTAATTCATTCGATGTCCACTGATGTTCACGTAGAACGATCGAAAACATAACAAGAAAGAAGCTGAAAAAATAAAATAATGTGCCCCACTTACGTCATAGATTAATTTTGAAGCCATAGAAGTAAATTTGACACATTATAGAGATATAGTACCTACTATATATATATTCTCTTCTATATCTATAACAATACGATACCTATTCGCGATGGATTTTCCATTAAGAAAATGATACCGCGCAATCCATCGAACTCTTTCTCGTACACATCGTTTCTTTAAATGTAGGTATCATCAGCAAAATGGATCATTTCAGCGATTTGAAAGTCGATGCTTTGTGGTTATCTCCGTTCTACCCGAGTCCTCTATTTGACATGGGTTATGACATTAGCGATTTCACAAACGTCGATCCTACGTACGGTACGTTGAAAGACTTCAAGGATCTAGTAAACGCAGCTCACGAGAGGGGTATGAAACTAATCGTGGATTTTGTTCCTAATCACACGTCGGACGAGCACGAGTGGTTCAAAAAGAGTGTCAAGAAAATCGATCCCTACACCGAGTATTATGTTTGGAGAAAGGGACAGGTTTTACCGAATGGTACCATCACGTATCCAAATAACTGGGTAAAATAATATCTAATTAATAATTCGTTCTGTCTACTTTTTCGAACACGTGGAATCGCTTTCAGACGATTTACTTTATTACGTTTACAGAAAAGCACCTACAATGGTCCGGCATGGGTATGGGTGGAAGAGAGACAAGAATATTGCTTCTATCAGTTCTCGAAACGGCAAATTGACCTCAACTACAACAGCACGCGTGTGAGAAAAGAAATGGAGGTAGGTAATTGTTTCATTTTGTGCGATATATAAAATATCGAACCGTGACATCGCGTCGGGAGTTTACATGTTTTTTTTCTTTCTTTTTTTATGCAGACCAGATTAACGTCGAGCGCTTATCCGTTTTAAAGTGAAACGTTCACACGGATGCGACGCAATTCATTAATCTAATCTGTCGTATGAGACAATATATCTAATCTGCATTTTTCTATCGTCCACCTTTCCGCTTACCATGAAAGAAATTTCCGAAGAACGAAACGAATTTCTCGCTGCTAACGAAATTCACGTATTGTCAAAATTTCGATCTACTCGACGCGCTCGGAACCAAATCAGGAATCGAGTCGTTCTAATTCCTGGCTCTTCGCGATTCCTTCGAATTTATGATCGAATCGTTATCTCGCGCGGTACAAGTTTCAAAGCTCCCGATCGAAATTTTGCAGAACGTTCTGAAGTTTTGGCTCGAGTTAGGCGTAGATGGCTTCAGAATGGACGCTGCGCCATATTATTACGAGGATCAAAGATTTCTGGACGAGCCACTATCCGGATTAACCGACGATCCGAATGCTTACAATTACACGCGGAAGATATATACGAGAGATCAGCCGGAGACGTATGAGATTGTCCGAAGTTGGCGGAAACTGCTCGATGAATATTCCGTGAAAGAAGGATGCCCGCGAGTGTTGATAATCGAGGCTTATGCCAGCGAGGAGTTGACAATGAAGTATTACGAAAACGGAGCGTACTTCCCTTTTAATTTCGGCTTCATCGATAAAGTAAATGAAAATTCCACGGCGTTGGACGTGGCCAAGTACATTCGTAATTGGATGTCGAAGATGCCTGACGGTGCGACCGCGAACTGGGTGGTAAGTTACGTTCCAATAAAGAAATCGAGTTGAAAGTTTTCGCGCGATGCAAACGTCTCGCCTTCGTTTCGCCGACGATCTCCTCTTTCTTTTTTTCGGGCCATTAGCCACCCCGACATCGTCGCCATTTTTCCGAACTCGTCAGCGAGGCGAACCTGACATTAACAACGCTTCTCTTCTTCACCTTTTTGTGTTCCTTAACACCGTGAAAAATGATCCTCGTAACGAACCGAGACGCTCGTTTCCGAAGACCGTGTGACTTTTCGCGAACGAGAAGAGTACGATCTCTACCATGAAATTTTAAGGTCTCGGCATCGCCTAAAGTCTAAAAGATATGCGTCTTCCGTTTAGAGCGGGAATCACGACAATCACAGATTGGTGTCGCGCTTTGGAGAAAAACGGGCCCGCATAATCATGGCCATGATATTTTTACTACCGGGTGTGGCGGTGATCTACAACGGCGATGAGATCGGCATGGACGATACGATACTTTCTTGGGAGGAGACGAAAGATAACGAAGCCTGTAACGCTGGCAAAGAAAATTATCTGGCGAAAAGTAGAGATCCTGGAAGGACACCGTTCCAGTGGGATAATTCCACGTCCGCCGGTACGTCTTACTTAAAGTTAATCGTTAAAACCGCTTACAGATTTTATTACAGGATTTTCTACCAATCGGGAAACTTGGTTACCGGTTAACCGGAATTACGTAACCCTGAATTTGGCCAATGAAATAGCATCGAAAGACTCTTTCTATAACATGGTGAAATTCCTTTCGAAACTCAAGGAAACCCTATCAGTCAATGACGACAAAGTGGACGTGAAAATATCGAACGGAAACATCGTTGCTTTTTCGAGGTAATGCCGTGTAAAAAATTTACCTACGTGCCAATCGATAGAATAATAATCATTATAAATTAAGCTGCATTAGTATTTTTATTTGTTTTTTTACGCAATCTTCACGATTGTTACAGGCATACGAAGGACAATAAAATGGTTTACGTGATAGCGAACTTCGGGGATCGCGAGGAAAACGTTGACTTGACAAGCTTCGTAAAAGTGTCAAACGGGCATGTGTCATATGTCATCACGCCGACCAACGATGTGTCCGCTGAGTAAGTTATATAAACTTATATTATTTAATCGTAAAGGTGTCCAAAGAAATGCCAGATTTACTTTTACCGCAGACCGGTAACTTTCCATCGATTCTTGATACTAACACTTAAATTTTTTCTATTTTACAAAGTAAAATACTTCGAGTGTTACAACGATCTCTACAATTTTCTAAATATAATGATACAATCACTGCCATGTACGATTACAACAATGATAAAGCGTAATCTTTTATTTTTACGCAGGAGCACTCTCAGAATTGCCGATAGCTTAAGAATTCCAGCACAGACGGGACTGATACTTAGCGACGAAGGTGTTCATACATAATTGCCGTTAGATGCCGATGCTTGTTTAAATACGTTATTAAATATTGTTAATATAATTAGCAATTGTTCGAGTTAATTACACTATAACAATACGAGACTATTTTACCTCGACTACGTCATAATATTATAACCGTGACTTCCGAATATGTTCATCATTTCTAACAACATTGCAGGAAGGAATAAACAATTTTTATCTCCTAATCTTCACTGGTACTTATCTTGATATCGGCGATAAGTTGAGTAAACATTATCAACGGCGATCGATTCGTCGGAAAATAGTCTAACGTTTATTGTCTCTTCGAGGATTCCCGTTGCACGAATCACTGCAAGAAGTTCATTTTGCAGAGGCAGTTAAAGCGAAGGAGCAGACCAAGAAAAAAAAAAGAAAAAAATTACAATAAATCTTCGACTAAAGTAAATTTCCTATCCCGTCAATACGTCGAACCTTTTACTCCGCTTCTCGAGTACGTTCAGATCATCGATGAACAAAAGCGATACGAGCTGCCGGTTCGGCGACGGGCGACAGGCACGTCGATCTCGTTGCCAATTACAATCGGCACCGAATCTGAGAGGTCTGTACCGTGGCACGTCTCTCTGACATGCGCGGGCCTATGTCACACGAATGGAAGCGTAATTGCCCGTAGTTCGTTTCAATTAAGTCTGACAACTTTCTAAATTCCGCACACCTAAGTTTTATATCTCGATCGATAAACGTCGATCCTTTCTCATATGGATGCTATCATTGCTAAGAGAACTCGCTCAGCCTAATAAGTTTAGTTTCGATGTGATATCCGAACGAAAGAAACCATGCCTCGTGGGAAACGGTTCAATTTATTTTTCTCTCTTTCGCTAAACTTACGATTAGATCGTCCTACGTAATCAGCGTACCTTTGATATCCACGAATTAAGCGATTCTATGTCTATAGAATATCCGTGACGTAAAATAAGGAAAAGAGGACGTTCGTGTTTTTCTTTTAGTTTAATAAAATCCTACGCATTTCGAAACACCCCTGAGAATTAAGAACAATAATGTTGAACTTCGATTAATCTACTAGTTGCTATAGAACCGTACTCATAATCATGTATTCTTCAAACGTACAACTCATTATATGTAATTCCTGGGCCAGTGGTCGCCAATGACTTTACTGTTAATGCGACCACGTAAATATAAACCCCAAATAAAACAATAAATAAAAAATAATGTTGAACTTATTTCAATCAAAATCGTGAGATTCTCGCTTTTTCTCTTCTCACAACACAAACGCGAGTATCGAACATTTACGTCAGCGTAACGTCACTCATCAATTATTATCAATAATTTATCACGGTAAGCTGGATCGAGCTTGCACAATGAAGGCATGTATGCTCGGTATATACGTGTACCTACATACATCCATACATGCTCGATAACGAAGGGAAAGATTTTTCACGGCGAATAACAAATCGTTTCAGCTTCGGATTATGCCCCGCGGACTGAACGCAATTGTGGAATACTCTCTCATGGGAAAATTACATCGATGAGTTACCTATCGAGTCTCGGTGCGATGACTTCATCTTCGTTGGTACCCTAGATACGAACGAAAACATCGACGGTCGCGAGTAGCTATGGTTTTCGACGAAGGCTCGTTCACTATCAGCGATTCCACGATAAAACGTGATTCGCGCATTTTTCCTCACTGATTTCCACTACTATAATATCGCTGATAGCCAAGGTACCAAGGTGCCTTTTCTCTCTCTCTTTTTTTTTTTCTTTCTTTTTCCGGCGTTGCTACGTGACCGCTATATATGCCTCGCACCGCTATCGAGACACTATTCACGAAGATGTCCGCCCGACAGTACATTACCGTTTTCCTGTTTCTCGCGACCGCGTTACACGCGTCAGCTGAAATAAAAAATCAAGGATGGTGGAAAAATTCAGTGTTTTATCAGATCTACCCCCGAAGCTTCATGGATGGCGACAAGGATGATGGCATCGGTGATTTAAAAGGTACAAAGGGACCGTTACTTTTCACTTGTCGGTGGTCGTTCCGAAAAGATCTGCTCGTTCTTTTGTCGCAGTTCTGTTCGTTCGGTTTTCTTCTTCCTTTCGTAGGCACATTAAAGATCGTAACGATTTTCGCGATAAGAATCGGCTAAAGCAACAATGCCTCCCAGCGTCAGGATAATTACACGTTCGCGCGATCCTTCTTGCTTGAACTAATGTCGCAACTTGTAGTAATTATAACAGTAGGAGGTATACATCCACCGTCGCGTCGTGGTTGTACATGTGTCAGAGAGGCTTCCATGCTCACCGTTCCTCCGCTTCTTTTCCGTGCAAACTTATTTCTTATAATCGCAACTCCTTTGTGCCAAGGTTAATTATATCTTATTGTTAACGGTAGAGCTACCAGACCAGTCAGAATGAATGGTTTTAAATTTTACACTTAAAATTAGTCAAAGTTAAGTGTGAAACAGTATACTTCTAAGTACTATAAATATGTGTAATATTATGTAAATATTTTTTAACGATATAAAAATTATAAAAAATATGAATAAAGGTTTATCTTCGTATTTTATAAATAACCAGTCATTTGGACTGGTCTGGTAGAAATAGGTATATTAATTACCGGTAGTTCTAATGTTAATTACACCGTTACATTCTCAAATCTTTTACCATTGGATTTCTTTTTTTATATCGTTCTTGCATCGATCAAAAGTTCCCACATCGAAGAAAGAATTGACGAATGTGTTTTAATACGATACAGGAATAACAAGCAAGCTTGATCACTTCGTCGATGCTGGAGTTAAGGGAATCTGGCTTTCGCCCATTTACAAAAGTCCCATGAAAGACTTCGGCTACGATATTTCTGATTTCCGCAATATCCATGAAGACTTCGGTACACTCAAAGATCTCGAGGCACTCGTAAAGCGTGCCAAGGAACTCGGTTTGAAGGTATCGAAATTTCATCCTCTTTTTTTCCATCAATTAAATACCATGGCTCGTATGCGTATCAGATCCGATTCTACTAATAGTAATTATGGATTTTCAGGTTATTCTCGATCTCGTTCCCAATCATACTTCCGACCAGCACGAGTGGTTTCAAAAAAGTGTAAAAGGTGAGGAGAAGTATAAAGACTATTACATATGGGTGGATCCTGTAACAGCAGGTGACACAACTACACCACCGAACAATTGGTTGAGCGTATTCGGAGGCCCAGCTTGGACATACAATTCCATGCGAAAGCAATGGTACTTTCATCAATTTCTTAAGGAACAGCCAGATCTGAATTACAGGAATTCCGAAGTGGAACGTGAAATGAAGGTAAACAGGCTTACCCGACTTATGAAAATGTCCAATTTTGTAATCACTGCGTTTAAGAATAATAGAAACTTTAATAATTTTTAGGAAATAATAGAATATTGGCTGCAGAAGGGTATAGACGGATTTCGTATAGATGCCGTGCCCCATCTTTTTGAAATAAGTAACATCACGCTGAACGAGCCACTAAGCAATGCGATTGGCGTTGAGAAAACGGACTATGCTTATTTGAACCATATTTATACGAAAGATCAAAATGAGACGTATGATCTGGTAAACAAATGGAGGACCATCGTCGATAATTACGCAAACAACACAAACGAAGATGAGAAGGTATTTCTTTTTTAAGCGTAAGATTCTCATAATTATAAAGATCAGTTATAATAAATAATTTACAAAATTTTTCTCTTATTCGCCTGATAGGTCATAATGACTGAAGCATACACAACACTGGAAAATACGCTGAAATTCTACCAAAGCGGAGCACATGTACCTTTCAATTTTAAATTTATTACGGATGTGAATAGTGAGTCAAGTGCTGCCGATTTCAAGAAAACAATGGATGCGTGGATCAATGGTATTGATTCGAATAGCAGTGTTCCTAACTGGGTGGTGAGTGAATTTGGTTTTTATATTTAAACGATACGTACATACGATCCTTCGATTGATCGTTATTTCGAATAAGTGAAAGTAATAATAATTAATTATCGTAGATGGGAAATCACGATCGCAAACGCATCGCAACTCGTTATCCCAATAGAGCCGATCAGATGACGATGTTAGCTATGATTTTACCTGGAGTCGCGGTTACTTATTACGGAGAAGAAATCGGTATGGAAGATAATAATAAAATAACATGGGAGGAAACAGTAGATCAGCAAGCTTGTAACGCCGGTAGAGATAAATTTCAGCTCGTATCTCGTGATCCTTGTCGAACTCCATTTCAATGGAAAAATACACGGAGCGCAGGTGAGAAACATAAAGACAATATTCAAAACTTCGACAGCATTACTTTCGATGTGTACGACGTTATGAAACAACTGAACACGACTGTTTCCTTATCCAGGATTTAGCAGTAACGAGTCTACTTGGTTACCAGTTAATGCAAATTATAATACATTGAATTTGGAGCAACAAAAAAAAGATCTAGCGTCACATTACAGTGTCTATACAAACTTAACAAGATTAAAAAATTCAACGAGAGCATTGAAAACTGGATCGTACCAAAGTATCCTCAAGAATAACGACAAGCTTTTGGTAATTGCACGTGAAAGCGACGAAGAGTTAGTGACCCTTGTTATCAATTTTTCTGACAAGGAAGAAAAAATTGATGTAAGTAAAGTTACGACCAAGACCCTGGCTAAAACAGAAACAAGAGTTGCGAGTGTCGGATCCAAAGTAGTAGTCGGGTAAGTTTCAATTACGAACAATCAGAAATAAAGCATTCGTTTCCATTCAACGTAGAGTATGACGATATTATTTTATTTTTCAGCCAGCAACAAAATAATCATGCCATGAATGTACCGGCCGGAGCTTCGGTAGTCCTTTACTCAACATTCAAGGAAGAAAACAATAGTGCGACTACAGAACAAAGCAATTCTCTCCTAACGATACTTCTACTGCTGCTAATCGCTACCGCATTACAAGAACAAAGATAGAGTTCATTGTTATTACAGTATTTCACATATTTCTCTTCTCCACACATAGTATTTATATCATCGCCATACGAACTTACTCCGAATACTAAAAGAATACAATGGTATTAACAAAAATCACCAAAAATAATGGAACCTAACGTATACTTAACTCATTATCATTATCATCGTTATCGATTTCAAAAACAAATAAAAAAATGAATCGAACGTCCATATTAACCGAAGGCATAGTTTCTTCTACGCAAAGTTCCAAAACCTCGTTTGATCGTAAATAAGAAAATCGTAGAATCCTGGAAATTCCACTAGTAGTAATCCCTACGGTAATTCACGATGGGTGAGCAACGCCTCGCGTAGGTGGCCGTTCAAGAAAGTTTCGTTGCCGAACGAACCGTTGGCATTGCGAACCGTTGGACAGCAGAGATGAATAAATGAGAAACTAGGTCGAAATCGTTACCACTACCTACTTTTTCTCAAGGCAGCAGCAGACCCCGCAGGGTATTCCAATCGTTCGCCGAAAAATGTAAATCCAATTTTCCCTCCCAATTTACCCTGGCATTCAGTAGATACGCGGGATACGATCCAGCAGGCTCGTATCGAGTACGCGCGCTCCCGATTCCAGCTCGGCGGTAATTTCCTTTCTCCTTAGCCGCGAGAACATTTTTGAGTAAGTTTACGCCTTTCGTTGCCTTTTTTTCCTTTTACCGAATTCCTCCTCCCCATTCTTCGCCTTCTTCCGGTAGGAATAAAAATCGACTCTCGTCCGAGTTGTCACCGATAAACATTTTGAGATAAATCCAGCAGTTTTACAATTGTCGTAAATTGACCGAAATCGTAACGGAATAAGTAATACGTTTAACGTAAAATATATCTTGTACATACATTAGGAATTCGTAGCACGAATAATTCGTCTCATTTCCACGTGAATTACATATAACCAAGAAGAAGTACCTACACGAAAATAAAAGTTCTCGGAAATAAATGCTCGAGCATGATATATCTGCATTGATATCGAAAACGTACCTACGGTTCTTTAAAGGAATCGTTCAGGTCGAAACTCGTATAGCATCGGTAATACTTCGCGCGAAAGTTCGAAGAATAATGCGAGAGGCAAATCGAAAATGCGAAAATCCACGCGGAGAAAAATGTCTTTGATCCGCGTTCCGTATCGCTTTTATGAAGAACGCTCGAGTCTCGCGTATAGATGTGTATGGTTACCTCACCGAGGGGAATAGCAGACATACACAGATACATCTATAACGTCTTAGCACTAGGTTTACGGACCATTGACAGTCGTCAAATGGACAAGTATCTACAGAAATAGGAATACAGAATTTCAGAACTTCAGAATTAGAAACACGAGAAGAAAATAAATTTGGATACATGTTCGTATCGTTTCAATAATAAAAGTTAGCGAAAATTACTAGAAAAAGTAGTTAATTGACTAGAGAAGTAGTTAATTACTTGAAAAATAGTTTCAAGTAGTCAAATTGATGCGTCCCGTGAACCTAGTGTTAATAAAGAAATATGCGGTCAACTCGTCGATGAACCTAACGTAAGTGTCAACGAACTTATGATTTTGAAACCCAGTAAAGTTATAAAGCAAGTTCGTGTACTCGGTGCAACTTGATTCGATTTGCTCCTATCGAAGTCACGCGGCAGAATCGTTTAGAGTTGCACAGAAATCCCACTAATCCTTAGGTGAATAATACTCGAGATCCACTTGTACTTCGTAGTGAAACTTCGCGTTTCTCGATCGAAGATATATGGAATGCGAGTAAATTGGTTCGAACGAATGCCGTGTTATCGCTATTTCGATTAATACTTGATCGAACCTTAAATTAACATGAACTTTCGAGTAGTAACTTCGGAGCGTATTACGCATTATTCGTGTTATCGATCTCCATTGATTCACACTCGTATGCTGGAGAATCGGAAGGGAAAACGAAACGTAAACTCGTTTCGATATTTTCGCGATAATTAAAATACGATGACGAAAGCTTTTTTCATAATCATATAGCGTTTCTATTAACAGCTGTATTGTATTAAGTATAATTATCTGTTTTCACAGGTATTTATTTACTTTACTTCTCAAAAAAGTCAATGTATCATATTTAAAAAAAGAAAACAATCAATCTACCCCAGCGTTATAAAATTCTCATAAAAATCGTCGTTACATGGAAGATTACATCTCAAAGATATCCAATTTATTCTCTGGAGAATGTCGTCGAATTTGCGCCTGAAAATATTTTCCAAGAAAGTTCCCGTAAAATATCCGATAACACGGCTAAATGTAATGTAATCATAGGAGTGATTCAAAGTAATAATAAAAATGTAACAATGGGAAGAACTTCGTAATGAAGGTAATCGCGATGGATTTTTCATAGGACGGTGAATTTTTCTGAAAGATACACCACGCGATATATGTAGGTTTCAGGTCCTTCTGTCGAGCGGTAAAAAAATAGTCATTATTCACGTTGCACAGCCGCGTTAAGAAGTCGCCGCGGCAGCCAATATTACGACCTAATTCAAGGAATAGCAATTTTGTAACTACCGACGAAAATGGGATGGGTTAAACGAGTTCCAGTAGTAATGACAGAAAAGTCTTACCTTGACAGAACTTCCAACTACGATCATGCCTCCCCAAAATTATCCGATACAGTGACGAATACTTGGGAGTGAACTATGTACCTACTCGATAAAGCGTCGTCGTTAAGAAAAAAGAAAAGATGATCTTACGAAAAATTTCATCTTGAACGCAGTATCGTGAAACGATTTAAATTACTCTCATACTCGATGAGAATTAACGATAGAAAATTATTGAATTTCATTATCGCACGCAAGACCGCTTTATAATATTTACGTTCGTAATAACCGTTTTACATCGCGACAAGGCGGGGCATTGCCGTTGCCAACACCTAAGCACGAATCTTACGAATCACCAGTAAAACCGGTCCACCTTTGGATTAGATGATACGGAAGTAGGGCGATCGGATGAAATGCTCCATCGAATATAAAAA
>JAIFRP010000008.1:633900-649115 GCA_032403825.1 Odynerus spinipes | reverse complement strand
AGAGAGAGAGAGCGAGTAAGAGAGGGGGAGGAAGGGAGACGGACGGGCAGTGTTCCTTACGGTCGAATCTACACGATTAAATAGAATATCGCCTAGCCGACTTTCGTAGATGAAACCAACAACCGATAGTGGGAGTGCGTGTTTCTCGAATGGGCTTTGAGAAAAAAGTCAATCGAAAAATTAATCGAGTCGCAGGCTTCGCACCTACCTATAATTAAACTACCGAATGAGAACAATCGGTTTATCGGCCTATTAAAATCGATCGATCGTATTTTGCAACCTCGATTTTTACGCTAACGATATTTTACCATTCATACTACCTCGTAACAGCGAACGTTATAGCCGTAATTAAAACGTTCGATATTTCGATGACAGCTGGAAGGAAGAAACTTTGGACGTTAAAAGTTTAACTTCGACGGCTATGATTTTAATTCCTATTTAAATACTGATTGGCGCGGCTAAAAAGGAATCGCAGTGATAGCCGTGAAAATTCGTTCGGACATGCCAAGAAGAGATAAAGCGATTGACGATTAAATTTTTCGAAAGGCAAATGAAATAGTCGTCTTTCTTTTGACCACGCATGATCTATTTTTATTAAAAAATTTAACTCGAACTTTTAATTAGAATACGATGTGAATCTCGCACGTTATTTATCGCTATAGACAAAACCGATCCATAAAAACGTCGCAGTGCTCTCTTTTATAACGCGGGCGTTGACTCTAAGAATTCGAAAGCGAAAGAAATCGAGATATCGAATACTTACACCGCTCGATTGTGTATAAACAAGATAAGTGCATACCAAAGTGTATGATCATTCGGTAGGTTCGCATGATTCCTAATGATCGGTTTAGTCCTCTTCCGGCATCTCCATTTTCCCAGAAACAACCGTGAATTCAATGAGTACCTACTGTACACATAATATCAGAGATGATCAAATTGAGGTTCTCGAATCACACGTGGAGAGCGAAGCGACTCCGTGCGGCTCTTGAAATAATACTGGGTCCAATTGTCATTTATTCTAAAATTTTATATTAATCTATAAATTATACTAAACAAAAAGCTTGAATTAGTATCTAAAAGTTTTAGATAGTATTTTCGGGAGTTCTTGAACATTCAAAAATATATAAAAATATTATATCTGTCTCTTCGTACCAAGAATTTGGCTATCTCTGATATATATGTATATACAATAGATACATGTAGGTACACATGCATGCAATCCGGCGGTTATCGGAATAATATCCGATACGATCGTTAATTACAAGTTACGAAAGGTAATGATGCCAAGCTAATAATTGGAGAGATAACCATCGACTAATCCCAAATGTCATAATCGTTTTCGTTTATAACGACGATTCGAGTATCTCTCGAATAAATTTCGAACGAGCCGCACAAAAGAATGTCTCGTAAAAATCCGTTTTACGACGTAACGCTAATTTCGTCGTTCGCGAGAACAGATCGTGGGAAACGAGACAATATCGCTCGAATATTCACGGGTAATACGTCAGTTGGCACGAGATTGCTTTTGCGGCGAGACGATAGCGAATTGCGTGTCATCGAAAGAAAAGCATTTCTTAAACAAGTTCAAGAGGAGCGGTATTAAGAACGCCGACGAACGTCGCCGTACGAGCGAAACGATAAATCGTGGAAACCTTTTCAGAAACACTCGCGTATTCATTTTTCTAAATCTTTGAACTTAGTATCTCAACGTTGTCGCGGATAACGTAGATTCCTTTTGTCAAGTTTATACAGAGCGAGTCCTTTACCGCGAGAAATTTATAGCCAACCAGCAGAATTTCTATTCACGCGGTTCTTCTTGCGAAACGCTCGTGAGTTTTCCACTCGCGATTAATTCACGACGAGTAATCTAGCCTAATTTAAATAATCATCCCAATATTTTTTGAACAAACATATTCGATTAAAGGGAAGATGCCAGAAGAACGTGGCGTTTCGAGGGTTAGTCGGGAAAAATCACTCTTACTCACAGCGATGTTTCATAGTTAACATGAAAATGCTCGAAGAAAAAGAAGGTGATTCCGTGAAGGGCAGCACAATCGTTGAACGAACGCGAGGATACTCGCAAGCAAGTTTTACCACGCACTATAATTAATTAACTCGTACGGGCGTCAAGGATCGTAAAGCTTCTAATTAGAGTAAAAGACCAACGATCGAGCGTCGTTCGCAGACGTACATACTACGTAGGTAGGATACTGGCGTACATATGTACACACATACATACATACATACATACATACATACAGGAATATCCTACTCTCGCGTGGTTACTTCAATTACGAATTTGCGCCAGCAATGAAAAGGAAACGATTAGAACGCGCGCGAGAAGGACGATATCAACGACAGCGACTACGATGGCTACGATCGGGCAATTAAGCTCGATGGATGCGGCTCGCGTTCATTACGCAGGCAGAGTCGAGTGAAGAGCCGATATTTCGCGGTACGGAATATAACGATAGCGATAACGCTTGGCGCGCGTCAGTCTGCGAACAATAGAGTCGAGATAAAAGGAGGGAGGGGGAGGGCTAGGGAAGAAGAGTAGGGAAGGTATCGGCGAGGACTTTACGAGAGGGTTCGCGAGAGGGATCCGAGAGGGTTCCGAGAGGTCTCTCTCGGAGAGAGCGGCGCGTAGACCGGCTCGACCGATAAGGGTTCGTCCCTAGGCGAGAGACCTCTACTCACCGATCACGTAGCTGTAGCCATCCAAAGTGAGGACACACTTTCGCGTATTGGCGGAACTCGCAATGCCGGGCACTTGTTTGCGAGAAATTCGCTTAGCAGGGCTATAAGAAGTGCCGGGGGTTCCTACGGCACCCGGGTCCGAGTGGCACTTCTGCACAGGGTCTTTATTTTGTCTAGACATCATCGTCTTGTTAGGCACCCCTTTCTTCTTTTGCTTCTTCTTCTTCCTCTTTCTCTCCTTCTTCTTCGGCAGCTTCTTCCTTCTCGTCTCTTCTTCGTACCTTCACATCATCGCGCAATCCCCACCTTCTCCTCCTCGTCCTCGTCGTCTTCTTGAGACGAGAGAAGATCGAATCGACGAGTCGCTCGTTCTCCACGGCTACAGTTAACGGATACCACCGTTCGAACGCTCGAATATCTACTTTATTTCTTTCTCTCTCTCTCTCTCTCTCTCTCTCTCTCTCTCTCTCTCTCTCTCTCTCGTTCTACCTTCGCGTGAAACAGCCAAGATTACGAGATTCTTCCTTCCTGCGCTTTGATATTCCTATCCTGATCTTATAACGATAGTAATCGGTCGGTCGAATGTATTCATGGCACTACCCCCTTACCCCCTTTTGTTTTCCTTTTCGATCGAGTTAACGGCGATCGACGAGCTGCGAAAGAGAAGTCGATCGCCCGGCGTCCTCGCGGAAAATTCCCGCGGGCGCCGTACGCGAGACCACTTCGTTTCCGCGTACGAACAAGACACTAACTCGATGTATCCGACAGCTTTTCGAATTGTTCGTAACTACTGTAGAGTCGAGCTGTTCGCGTGGCTTTCGAGAAACTCCCGTTTCGTACCTTCCTCGAGCGGCCACCACCGCTACCGCCACGATCACCGTCACGGACGGATATAAATACGCGCCGGTAACTCGACTAGCCGACGAGCAAATATAAGGGCTCTCGTCGTTTTCTCGACCCACGCTATCTCTCATTGTTTCCACCTTTCTTCTCGCGCCCTTTCTCTTTAACGGGCGCGCGCTTCGACCGAGAGACCGTTCCTCTTCCTCTTCTTTAGTCGTTGCCACCGACGCCGCCACCACCACCACCACCTCCTCCTCCTCCTCCTCCTCCCCTTCGTCCTCCTCCACCTTTACCACCACCACCACCTCCTCCTCTTGCCCGCTTCGATAAGGTTTCCGTCCAGCAAAGCGAAAAATATATGTCGCGAACATCGACCCCGTTACACTTCACGGTACGCTCGACCGCCGCGAACTCGCGACCCGAAACTTCCTAGTACTTTACTTTTCATTCTAAGAAGTCTGTACTCTCGCGCACGCGTCTATTACCGCGAGTTAAATTCACCGACGATCCTCCGAGAGTTCTCCGAGATTCAAATTACTCGGCCGTCCTCGAAGAAGCGGTTAACGACTTCGAAGACGAGAAACTAAATATGATTTTACTTTCTTTTTTTACTCTCTCTCTCTCTCTCTCTCTCTCTTTCATCCTTATTTATACGCGATTTCGAGCAACGGAAGCTCGTGGGTCGCACGAGATTCGTGCCGGCAGCGTCATCAATCTCGAGTAGCCGCTAATCCCGGCCTCGTCGGTCGCTCCTTTATCCGCGCACTTTTTCACACCGTCGTGCAATCACCGTTACAGCAGTATCCTCGATACGAAAAGAAACATATAAAAATCTCATCCTTCGATCAGATTCCCAATTCCTTTTCATTTTGTGATTGTCACAGGTATAAGGAGATTCTATGCACATGTATAGAGCAACAAAGAGAGACCAGGGGAGAGACGGGGCGAGAGAAAAAATAGATATATCTATCTATCTATCTATAAAACACGCATGTTCTTTTCTACGATGAATTCCTTACATCGCCCGCGTGGCGCGATACAAAATTTCGTTCACCCGCCAGCGAGAAAGGCGCGCTCTTCGAAAGCCGACGCAATAGTTCCTCTCGCGTACCCCCTTCGACTATTGTTTTCATCCCATAGTCCAACTCGACGAATCGATCCTCGTGCACATCGAACGTCCCAGTTGATTAGAACGTCCTTATATGCATACGAAGGTGCGCGCGCGAACGCGAAAGGGACGGACAGCGAGTAGTAGTGTCTCACGAGTAGAAACACCGCGTGTTTGATCAGACGCACGACTCGGGGGGAAGAAACTAAACGCGAAACGCGTGCGACACGAAGCGCGGTACCGCTACAACTGAACCTCCATTCGAAAGCTCCACCTCGCTCTAACCTCTCTCTCTCTCTCCCACCCTCCGCTACCTCCACCTTCTTCCCCTCCTCCTCCTCCACCACCGCCGCATCCACCTTCTCCTCCTCCTCTTTCTCCTCTGCCTCCATAACTCTCCGACTCGCCACTCGCTCTCTCGCGCTCATTCTTTCTCCCTCCTCCTCTTTCTCACCGTCAACGTGAACTCTCTCTCTCTCTCTCTCTCTCTCTGTCTCTCTCTCTCTCTGACTTTCTCTCTGTCTTTCTTCCCCTTTCTCACTCACTTTCCACCCGCTCGTCCCATCACCGCACCCTCAGGTGTCTACGCTACCTAACCTCCGCCTTCGAGCTCGCAAAGCTCCCTTTGACGACCAAACCACCACTACTACCACTATCACCTGCGAGCACTACCATCATCGCCGATGCTATCACCGACACTCTTCCTTTCTTACACCGAGCCCTTCCGATACTTTCGGTGGCAACGTACGCCTCACCGATCGATCGTCTTTCGATCCACTCACTTGGATTATTATCGAACGTCGTTCACCAGCATGACTAGTTTACCTCCCTCCATGTTTCTACGTTTGGTCGTTGCACAACATGAAAGTTTCGTAGCGATTTTATACCGACGCCGTATTGTACGAGGGTGACTTGTATGTACCTACACATATATCACGAGAGAAGAAAACACGCTACGAACTTGGTAAACAATGCCTACGTCGCGCGGGAAAGTCGGTCCCGGAAATCGCGCGAGATTCGTGAAACGAGAGAAGATCGAATGGATTCATCGTAGTCTTCTTAAGTTCGGACGTTTATTTTTCGATTCTCATCGATCGTCCAGCGAGAATCCTTTCTATCTTTCTCATTGTTCACTCGCGATCTCTCGTAAAGCCCATACACTCTTTGCCCATTCTCTTTTACTCGTTCTGCTTGCTCTTCTTATCGACGTCTCTTTGTATACACGTATCTTATCGGGCGAACGGTCGGTCTCTCGCACTTTAAGCTAACTCGTTCGGAGCGATCGTATAGAGTTACCTGTATCGCGAGAGACTCCAAACGAGATTTTCCCGTAACGATGGGCCCTCGTAAATTGTCCCTCGTAAAAGTGTTGCGAGATGGTTTCCCGAAATTTCTTTTATCCTCGCACGATTATTCGCCTCGCGCCTTGTCCCTTGCCTTTTCTCTCTCTCCACTCCCCGTTCCTCATCCTTCCTTCCTTCCTTCCTTCCTTCCTCGTTTTCATTTTTCTTTCGCGTCCTCCTCCTTACGAGCGACCTCTCCTTCAGAGCAGTTTCTTCTATTATGTTCAGCAACCAATCTCCCGTCTTCGTCGTCCCCATATGCCAGCATACATATACTCGTCGTCTCCCTCGAGTATTCTTTCGCATTCTCGACGTTTCTTCGATCTCCCAAGACGTCCTTCCTTAGCCGCATATCTCCTACGTAAAGCTACCCACTCGTCGAGTATCGGTGCAGAGGACACGAGCAAGCAGACTGGAAATAAAAATAAAAGCGAGGCTTCCGTCCATAGTTCGTCTTATCGTTGCAATTAAATCCAAGCGATTCGGTAAGCGAAATAAGTCCACGAGGTAAACGCGCACGGTTTACGTTTGCTATTTGAACGAGACGGGTGCTCGGTTAATTTCGAACGCGAAACCCTCGAACGTGGCACGTTGATTACAGTCGGCGGCTTACTCCGTTACACTCGGATACAGCTTCGCCCTGCTTTCCTATAGTTCGGCCACAACTTTTCTTCCCTCGGGCCACTGATTTATGTGAAAATATCGTCCGACACGCGTGGATCGCGTTATCGGACTCCGTCCATCCTTCTTCCGGGCTTGCAGATCCTCTAACCGCCACGGACCGGGCAATCGGTTAATCAAGCGGAGCAGTCGCATCCTTCTCGTAGGGTGGCCTCGAAAAATCCGATTCTACCTGGAGACCAAAGAAGAATGTCCGGCTCTTCCGCCTTCGGACTCTTCTCTTCGAAATATCATTTATCGTCGGGTTAAATGTGCTTCCCTGTGTAGTATCTCGTAACCTCGATATTAAAGCTTATGGTCACCCTTTCGCGTTCGCGTTAGAACCATACCGATATCGTATTTCTCTTTTGCGAAGAAAACTGTCGCTCTTAACGATCTGACAAACGGCTAAGGCTAAGCGATTCATGGAACCTTTGCGGTTATCTTCTTCTCTTTGGACGTACGAAGACACATCGTCGTTAAAGCCTTTCGTGATAAAGCAATGTAGCGAAAGTAAAGGAAACGTACAGTCATCGATGCTGCTCGGAATTTCAATTTAATTCAATTCCTACGTTCTTTCTAGATACATGAAGGTAATACGTAATAATTCATCGTGGATTTTGTAATTCTAAACTTCATATCCTTTCTGTTACACTATTTCATTCATATTTTATATATTTTTCTTTATTAACACATTCGCATCGGGAAACGAGAATTCTCGTTTTACGATAAGGGTCCGTTGTGCTGATAATTATTGGTATATTATTACATCATCATTGTTGATTAATTACGTCGTAGTGGTGAATTTGTAAGCTTTTATTTGAGTATATTTGGAATGATTTTTATATCATTAAAATACCTCATTTTATAGTGCAAAGCTGTTAAAATCCATTACTAAAATTGACATTGGCCAGCACTGGTACTAGTAAGTCGAATCGAAGAGAAACAATATGGTGTAACATCCAATAACCGTAGATTTTACGATTCCTTTGACTACGTCGTATAAGCCGCGCGTTCCACTTCTTTCAAATATGCAAAAGTTGTCGTCTAGAGTTCCGAAGAGAAGAAAAATGGCAAAGGTACGCAAATTTGGCGTCAGTGAAGAGTCATTGCGTGGGACCTTCGATTTTTCCAAGCGTCAAGTCACATCTCCATGGAACCAGAGTTGGAGAAGGGGTGAGAAGTAGGTCTAGTCACGCTCCACGTGATTTTCATGCGAAAAAAGATATAGACTCCGACGAGCGAGGATAACGTCTTGGAAAAACGGTCGAGCAGTCGTAACCCTCTCTCCGTGAATGGAGTCTTCTACATCGTTTCCCTCCAAGAAACTTCGCGGTCTCCTTCGAACTTTTCGCCGACGGTATATTCACGAATTTACCGGTCGCACTCTCGCTCTCGAAAATCTACGGGACGAAATCCAGCCATTTTGCATAGGACGGTAATCTCGTGAAACTTTCGAAATACGGCTAATCCCTTACGAAAGATTTTCGTGGGGAAGCAACGAAAAATATGCCGGGACGTTGCAAAAGGTAACTAACGCCTTGAACGATTCTCTTTGATACTCTCGTTGTTGAGACTCATAACAGTTGAAAACAACGAGCGACGAAGTACGCATTTGTTTTCGCGATGGCCGTGAAAGAAAACGAAAGAAGAACAACTCATTCGAGCTTCAACGTTTGCACTCGTAACAAAGAACAAAAAATCAGAACGCGTGTATGCCATACGTTCCTCCTGGCGACTAAACGCGTATCCATACTTACGTATGTATGCATGTAGTAAACTACGAGACGAAAGCTGCAAAAAAACTCGAGGAATTCCTTTCTCACACGGAACATGTATGTATGTATGTATATTTTATTCGACCGAATAGAAAGTTCTCGTTACTCCGGCTTCTTAACTCACTTCGTAAGCTACATACATCTTTATTAAAATGATTTTTACCCACGAATTATCAAATAGTCCGCACTCATCGTGTGCAACTGGACCGTACTACGTCCTCGCACGTTCTCGTATCTTCTCGTATCTTCTCGTACATCCCTCGATCGATATCTCGATTACCTCAATCACCATAAAAGCTACCTTTCTTTCTCCTCTCCTTCTCTTTCCCTTTTCCGCCGATAGAGTAGAGAAATATCTTTTATTACCGATCGCTAGAGGAACTCGTTCATTGTCATCGGAATCAGCTAGGACGGATCAAGCCGAGAAAGTCGTGCGATTTATGAAAGACGGAGGGAAAATTTCAAGCGGAATCGCACGCTTCCCTATTTCTCATTAACGTGAGTACCAAGGCGCGCGCGTGGGAAAGGGCAAGCCACGAAAGCCGCGTTCTCGAGACGTGGCCACGTGTTTCTACTGTTAAAAAAGGAAGTAATACCAGGACGAACGACGCTGTTACTTGGATTCGTGATGGAGAAAAAAAAAAGACAACCTCGCCCCGTCGAATTTCACCGTACCGGAAGTGAAAGGAAGATAAAATGGGGTGGATAGGGTCGCGAGAAAAGGCGAAAAGGGAAAAAGGAAAAAGTAATCGGAATAATTTGATTAGATCGCAAAAAGAGAACTCCGGTGTTAGATAGTAAACGAGGACGCACGTATAATCGGTTAAATCCATTTCAAAGGGATTTCAAAGCCCGAGGGCGTAAAAGTTTTCGAAGCTTCTCTGTGTCGAATCAAGGTACGTACGTACGTATGTATGTATGTATGTATGTATGTATGTATGTATGTGCATGTACATAGATAGATCCGTACATACGTTCGCCGAGCTCAATATCCGTGTAATAACGACGTTGATGTTTTTACCAGGACGACGCTAAAAGATACGACCCACGATAATGCGACGTTTTTCCATTTATCGCCGAGTGAGCTTAATGGCGATCATTACAGCAAGTATACGATCTTCGATTAATGCGTTCGTACATCGTTAAATGATCGAGAAATGGAAGCGATACGAGGATACGATATAAATTCAAGTTCCAAGCGAGTCGTTCGTCGCGGATACGCTTTTATTTTACGCAGCCAATCATTTTCAAGCGATTCGAAAACTTTCTATAAAACGGTCGACGTAACCACAAAACCACGGAATTATAGAGCGGAGTCAGAACGAGCGGGAACCATAATTACCAAACGATTTGTTTTTGGCGATATTGGATAACACCGATCTTGCAATGACCCGGGAACTAATTATCGAGCTTTCACCGCGAACCGTCGTCTCTTTGTAATGCCCCGGAGTCGAGGCAATTCTGCGAACGAAAAGCATCCTCTTTTGCTTCCCTGAAAAGGCAACATCCAGCTCGGACCAAGAAACCGAGCGTACGTATACGGTTTATCTTCCTCTATCGGAACATTAATCTCCTTTAAAAGCAGGATACAGTTTCTTCGCTAGAAAAGCACTTCCGCGCGAGCTTGTAGCTACATATAAGCTGCCGCGGGCTAACTTCTTATCCGACTTATTAGCACGCTCGAGAGTGGATAAAATCGACGCATTCGAGATGAGCGAAACGGACTGCAATCTCGAACGGTGCAACCTCCATCGTTGATCGTTCGTGAATTTTTCATCGTAACTAGAATTCACAACGAGAAGCGTAACGTCGCTAATTTGATACGTGTACGCAGCTATTTGTGCGCGCGAGAACGTGTACGCGCACCGCATAACGCATATATTATGTACCTCTCGACTTTGAAATGCAGCCACACGTGCAAAAAGTATCAAGAGTTGCGTTAGGTTAAGCTATGGAAATTCGAGCAAGCTTCGTGACCACTGTGTACCTACTCGTCTACATTCCCACAGCTGGTGAATCGTTTTCCCGTAAGTATAATTAACTTACGAGAGCTTTCACCGAACAAGTAGCTTTAAATGTATGGTGAACGTTGACGCGCGGCGCGGCGTGCTTTTTACTATTTCCCTCTCCCTCCCCCCCTCTCTCTCTCTCTCTCTCTTTCTCTTTTTCTCCCTCTTTTCATTACCGTAACAGAAAACATTTTGAACTTTCAAAAGTATCAGTTAGTTAACATTTACGGACGGACGAAATAGAATAGAAACACTAATCGTTGATACGCCTATATATGAAGCACAACTTAATCCGAACGGACCGACGACTAATACCCAAAGCCCGGCCTAATTTCTTGCAGTCTAATTTCAGCAAGATTTACTGGCTTTCCCGGTTACCCGTTTTAATTTCAGTCCACCGCCTAACATGGAATCCCCTCGGGAAAACTATTACGCGATGTTTCACGTTTATTACCGAATATTTGACGAAACGTTTTTCCCAGAAATCAATCAGCACGTTGTGCTAATTTTTTTCTTCGCTTTTACCTCTGCGAATAAAGCCCATAGATATACGAGCAATCGAGAAAATACATGATGGTTTGTAAATTGAGGGAGCTTCGCATTTTTCAAACCTTTCATATTTTGTATTAAAAAAACGTGTTTTTCCGGTTAAAATATACGAATGCACGATAGACGAGTACGAGTTTTGCGAAACGGAATTACTTTTTCAGGAAAGTTTATTTCGCTTTCCCTGTAGCTCTCTTTCTCTCTCCAAAATGTAACGTTACGAACAAAATCGTAGATTCAAACGTGGCGTGGAAAAGTCCGATGTTTCGTCGTCGTCGTAATCGCCGATCCGAGCAGACTATATTCTCGTTACGAAGAGTAAATAAAGCTTGAACGACGAAAACGCGTAGAAACTTACGCATGATCGGGTACTACATCACCGCGAGATATCGATGCACGTATGTACCAAAGAGACATCCGAGTAAAGAGATTCTACCGCCTGTTATTATCCTTTCCACGGACAAAATTACGAGCTAACGCTGGAATAATACGAAATCGCGGATATGCGTGGTTCGAATATACGCGATGGTATTATAGGTACGTTCTCTCAGTCGAAATACAAGGAATAACCGATTCACCGTTTTATCGACTTTTAATCTCATAAAATCATTGCAGGAACGTGCATCGCATAAATATCTACGCGACCGTAATTACTTCGCTTTTTCAAGCTGATATACGTTACCGTAGATTTCTTTCGTTAAACGCGGAGACAACGCAGGTATATTTTAATTTATTTTGCTAAACGCTCTCCCAGCGCTATTTAAAACAACGCCCGTGCGACGAATCTTCCAAGCGAACTTTGAAAAATGCAGAAAATGCAGAAAAGTAGTGGATCCGTGCTATTTTTTTGCGCTAGCATTCGAATCCTCGTTTTCGTGTATCGTTTATATTCCGTGCACCTCCCATCCCCAAGTACCCCCTTTCCTTCGAACACCGCTATGATCGATAGATAAGCCAGAGACGGCGGAAGTCCATAAAGTCGACAAATATCGTGAAAATTCTATTCTTGCGAGTCTGTCCCATGAAAAATTTATCGACGAGAAACGAATTTGCGAAATCAATATCGTGGGTTCAATTTTGTCGCTTTAATTATTTATTGCTATTCGCTCTCTATTCCGCGTGCTCGAAATAATATCAAAATTATTGGGTGGGTATAATATAGTATTAGCGGGTATAGAGAGAGAGAGAGAGAGAGAGAGAGAGAGTTAATTAAATTTACAAATTGCATGCATCGTGCATCGTTTAACGTTCATCCGTTATTTATTCCATTCGAGAATCGTCGGCGACCTGGAAATTATTTAACGCGAATAAATACGAGGAAGCGTACCGTCCTTCGGATTCTCAGTCGTCGTTAATTTCTCTTTGTCGCGTTTCACTTATCCGTCGACGCTCCGTCGTGTCGTGCCGCGTAACAATACATACCAATAAATCTTAATTTGAGACGAGAAGAAGGTTACCAACATTCTATTACAGTTTTCTACCCTATCCCGATACGTATTCCATCGGGCTTCCATCTTATACCACAATTGGAGCAATTCGAAAGCTCGCCGAAACTCCGCGCTACCTGCCTTACCGACCTTCACCGGATATTACTGCAGACACCGACATTTCCGGTCAATCTCGAGGGAATTAACGAAAGGGATATTAACAGTTGACAATGTTAAAACGCCGCATTTCCCTCGAATCAACTACCCTTTTTTATTCCTACGTCGTTTATCACGGTAACAGGGGCAACCTATTTAAATTAAATATCCGTTTGTACAAAGCTATCTAAAATTCGAGTTATAGAATATTAATTTACATTAGAAAGCGCGCATAATCTCCCCTCGCGCGGAAACTTTCCTGTATACAAAATCCCTTTAAACTGTACATAATTGCCGCGTCAGCCTTCGTAACGAGACAACAATGTTGCAAACTTCGTTACTCGACTTTCGATAACGAATCGTGCGAAGTGACAAATTCTAAGATTTATCCTCAAACCCGGAACACGGAATTAACGGCTAGATCGTGCACCGACGATACTTTAAACAAAGTTAAACATTTCTTTCTGGCGAATTGAAATACGAAAGGAAGTTTCAATTATCCCGGCAAACTGACACTCGACTTTAACATGCTGCTTTCGTCCAGGAGAGGGTCAAGATCGTAACCTTTACGATCACTTTTCCATAGGAGATAACATTCGTAGCTTTATACGAGCAAGGTGTACGCTATACGATCGAGAAGCGGCACACACGAGTCTCCGTGAACGCAAACGAATCATTCATCAAAGACGTCGCCGTTTATTACGCAACGTCGCTGCGATCGCTGCTTAACTGTCATCAATGTAAACAATCGTTCGGAAGTTATTCGCCTTCGCCAGAAATTTATCGCGCGGAGCTAATTGCGCGAGGCTTCGTTTTCTTTCCCTCCCTTTAAATTATTTATTACCAAACATTCGGGCCTTCGCATCGCCATCGCAATTGCGCTCGCGATAAGCACGGAATATCATACGATTTACTATCGCGGCTGTTCAAACGATCTCTGCACTCGTTGTTACAAATCGTTGTTGATTTATATCGGGCAAGGTCAACGAGTGACGGACAGCACCTCGTCCTGTCAAGCTTACAAATGCGATCTATTATCCTCCACGAGTTCTACGATCTATGCGTCGCGCTGGACGGCAAAGTAGCTAGTTCGCTCGTTCCCCTTTGAGAAAAACATAGAGCGTCTAGTTTTCTTTCCGAAAGGTTGCGCTTCAAAATTTGGAAACAATTACGCGTTGCAAGTCGATTAACGAATTTCCTTTGGTATCGTCCAATTCGTTGAGTTATACGAAACGCTCTAAACGGGAGAGAATGCAGAAGAACATCCTACGTCTTGTATCGATTGTGCGCAGCGCTTGAGTTATGGAAACCTTGCTATTCCGCTTTAGCTGGCAAACTGCCGATTTCCAGTTCTGTCAGCTACGCGTAAAACCTTTGACGGGAGTAAATCGGAAAATTTACTCGAGCGCGAATCGTTCTCGCCTTCTTTTGTTTTCGTATTTCTCTCTCTCTCTCTCTCTCTCTCTCTCTCTCTCTCTCTCTCTTCCTCTCTTCGTATCTCGATTTTCATTTTTTACGGCACGAAGGCAGGCAAAACGTACGCGTTTATTCTAATCGAATTTAAAATTAACAAAAAATAATATTAAATACGACGGCTCGTTGGGCGGATTTAACTTGCAGAGGATTAGTCTCAAGCAGCAGAGATTTTGTTATCTTCTTTCCAGCCATTTTAAATAGTGAGAGAGCGAGAGAGATAGAGAGAGAGAAGTGCAGGAAAGAAACAGAAGCAAAGTGGAACCGCTAAATCTGCGGCAAATCTTGGCGAAAGCTCCGAGCCTTACCCCCTTGGAAAGAAATCCAAAGATTTTTCAGAAGAAACTCTGCGCTGCATTTAAACCGCAAAAGAAACCTCTCGACCTTTGCGTTAAACGCAAAACGGAAGGAGAGTCAAGTGTCACGGAAAAACGTAAATATCACTCCGGGAAGTAATTCATGCGTAATACTTTTCATTTCTCCTGAATTTATATGAATGTGTTTAATACGAACGTTATTAACTTCGTTGATACGTCCTCTATACGTCCGTCATTAACACTATACCAAAAATTGATCTTTTATGACTATAAACAGGATTATTACTGAAAACGTGCTATTAAGAGTAGGTACATACCTACGTACCATGTATGAACTTGTTTCAAAAGATGCGAATTAAGAACCAAATTTCACGTAAATTGGAAACTTTTAATGGCTTCTATTGTACGATTAAAATAACGATCGCGATGAGATTTTAATTCACCTTTTGGTGGCGCTATTGAATTTTAAAATCATATTTCGCGCAGTCCGTTCAATCTCGCTCGGAACAATCGCAATACACATAACTTTTTTCTTGCTATTAGTTTTCCGTTAACTCGTTCCTCGAATACTCGCCATTTTCTTTTTTCTTTTTACCGGGGGAAAGACCCATTGTACCCTTCGACAGAGGCGGAACAATAATTCGGGACAATGGAAATGACCTAGAAAAATGGATTTTGCTTCGACTGGATCAATCTTTTTTTTCTGCGACGAAACGATCCGACGCGAAGTAAAACTAACGTATTTATCACCGTTCGATCTATATGACGTTTTTTTCAATTTTGGCAACTAATACCCTACAAAGGGAGGGAAAAGCAAGTGCGTTGATAAAACTTGCAATATCCTTCGGATTCGGTAAG
>JAIFRP010000008.1:570155-611645 GCA_032403825.1 Odynerus spinipes | reverse complement strand
TACGCTCTTAAGACAACCCCCGTCCGATAAACAAGTCTCTATATATAACCATAGAATTAATTATGGTTTTTTCACTTCGAAAACAAGAAGAAATATAACGAATGGTGTATAAGACGAGAGCGAGATGCTCACGAGCGGCAGAGGCCGGATGTGTTTCATTAGCAAAAGTAGCGACGTGGACGCGAGACGAATCGCCAGCACGGGGACAAAGTTACGTTATCGCGCGTGAACGTCGCCGGGAAAATTTCTCAAGGTATCTACTATATCGGAGCAACTTTTCCCGAGTTTTCTTGAAATTACGATATCAAGGGCAACGCGTACACACATAGTACCTATCCGAAGTTCCATCTTGAAAGCGCTAACGCGTTTCTCCTTCGACGTGTTAAAGATTTTGAGCGTTGGTAACGGCAAGATAAGGATTACGAAGAGGGGTGACAACCACGGGCCCTAGATATTAATACGTACACCGTGTTCGTACTCTTTGTCGAGCAGCGACGTGTAAGATCGACTCTGCCGGAGCTATACCCTCGACCACACCGGTGATACTTTGTCCCCGTTGCAAGGTGAAATGCTAACTAAAGGGGATGTTTTAATGGCAGAAGATAATAATATGCCTCGTTACAATAGCTATTCCTAGGTATGGGAGCTCTCGTAGAAGCCAAGTAAATCTATGAGATACGTTGCGCGCGCGCGCGCGCGAGAGAGAGAGAGAGAGAGAGAGAGAGAGAGAGAGAGAGAAATAGGAACTCGAATAATTAGGACTAATTTTCATCGAAACAACGACGTGTAAATGTGTGTACTAGGTACGTATATAAACGTCTACATACGTACGTACATCTCTCGTCTCGTACACGTGCGCACACATACACTTTCAATGGAATCGCTCCATGACCTATAAAATTCGACGGGGGAATCTGGTGAAACGGTGAGCTTTCGATCGATTCGTATGCTGTAATTCGTATCGACGATTACGCTCCATAAACTGATCGAGTATATTTATAAAAAGGTTTTCATACTTCTCTTTGTGTTCTTGTAACTATAGCGAAACACCGAGCGAAATATGAAAACACGTCGCGACAATTTCGTAAAAGCGAAAAGTTAAGGAAGAAATAAGGCGTAGAGAACCTCGAATGCACGTATTCAGTACCCGCGTATGAAAAAGCTCTGCTTATGCTTTCCGGTTGACCTTCGTGGTGCTATTAACTCTAAGAGTGGGCTGCAAATATCAAAGTCCCGTTGCCGTATCTTTTTTCGTTGCACTTTGAAGTCTAGGCGACAATAGGTAATGAAATATCAATTGTGCAAAAATGTAAATCTTCTTGACGATTTTTCTTCTTTTTTAGTAACGTTAACAAAGTCGATTGTTTAGTGACACGCGACCGATTTACATTCTCTCTGTTTGTCGTATTGAATTACATGCATACGTTGAACGTAAACAGTCGATGTAGTCACAAAATTCTATAAAATATCAACTCCGACTGCGACTACGATTTCCTATCGCAAGAAATACGACAGTCGCAAAAACTAGTACATTCGATTCGTCGAGATCAAACGGAAGCATACGAAATCGAATAAAGAGAGCACCTCGCGAATCTCTTGCTGAAAGAACAAATTGAATTGCTTATAATATTTTTGCTTTTCGTGCTACGACTTTGTCATCGACGTTGTAAGAAAATAGCGTACACGCGTGTGTACGTGTCTCTCTGTATATACGTACAGAGACATATACATACTTCAATTGATTCGTATGGTTCAGACGGGATGACGTTACGAGAAATTGCTGGAGTTTTTTTCTACCCCGTTTCTAGAACCGTAGGCAAGGGACCGAAATAGAAATGCAAAAAAATATATGAAATACTGGCTTCGATTAAAAGCTGATTTTATAGAAACACCGAGCTGGCAATCAATTTGACCGAAGCCGCTCCATACGTTTATAAAATACCCGTACACCTATGCAAAATGTACATACACGATCGATAGCGAATCGAGAATATGCTACATTTTTTCGGCGATGTTCTCTTGAAAACGCGTAAACGTTTGGCGGTTCGTGGTCGATCTGTATCTGTCGTATCTACTTACAGGAGATGGATAGCGCGTATCGCCATGAAAACTCCGAATTCGATTCGTCTTTGCAATAAATTGATTCAAGCGCGGGGCGATCGTTATGCTTACCAGATCATTTCCACTTTCCCGAGCACCAGTGACGCGATACATAATGTTGGACGAACGTCAACGTATCCGAACACGTAGCGCATGAATACGATATTCCAAGCTCTGAACAAACGTAGAGGAACACAGAGGCGATAAATTTGCCTGCCCGAAACGATCTCTAACACTGGCTACAATTTTAACGAATAATTCGTTACACGAGCGCGCTCGCGATATCCTTTGGAGAAAGTCCGCTATAAAAAGTAGCGATAAAAGATAAGATAAAAGAAGGTCCTGTGATGTTTAATTCAGTGGCCAGTTCACCTTACACCTCGGTTTCTCCTTCTCTCTTTCTCTCTCTCTCTCTCTCTCTCTCTCTCTCTCTCTCTTTCTCCTCTCACAGGACTTGTTCCGACTAATAAATGAAGCTCTTTGTGAATTGGATCGCCTCGCGAGTGTTGCGAACGGGTGCATCTATGTGTGCGAGACGTTTCTCCCGGTGGTACATAGTAGTAACGAAGGATCCATCGGCTTTTCCAGATACTAATCCGCACGGCTTTCAGGAGCAATGGCTCCGTCTCTAATCCGTTGTCTACACTATTCTCCTCTCCAAGACGATAGCGCATTTACTAACGATTTGTCTACCATAATACCCTACTCTAGATAATGGACTATAAGAGAAAAAGGGTAGATTCCGCGAAGGATAAATGACAACCGACTAAGAGATTGATAAAGTATCGAGTTAAGGTAAGAATATAATCGAGAGGAGTTTAAGAGATATAAATGAATAATAACGAGCTTGACGAGCCGGTGATGACGAGTTATTTCCAATATAGAATAGAATTTTATTTTCAACGCGTTGCGCGATATCTTTCGTAGTACGTGCAGATTTTCTTATACGTAACTTGGATCCGTCACAATGAAGCTTCAGCAGGGCCCGGTATTTTGAATAACGTTTCCTTTGAGAAACGTGTCTTGTTATAATCGAATACCGATATGGAATACGGGCAAAGTAAATCCAGATAAAGTGTAACATAGTTATTTTAAGAACCACCCTATAACTTTAAGAGAAGTTCGATAGTCGTTGAACGTGTATGTATTGCTGACGTCACAAGCGTGAAATTGTAGCACGTAACTTACGCTGTAACGAAAGTGCATTCACTAATTATCCGCCACATGATAAATTTTCAGTTCGCCGAACTTCAAAGGATTTTTATTATGAGTTTTAATTAACTTTCACAGCTGGCGAGGTTCGGTTTCGAAGATGGTGGTCGATGCCCTATCTCCAAACCGAATACATATGTATACCTATATGTCTGCAGACTGAAGGAAACTAGATTTCTTTTAAAACGGTACGTAGAATGGGTTTTATCGTAGAAAAATAAGTACCTATTTTGTCAGAATCTTACCGGGTCTTTTAGAATCCTCCAAAGCATATTCGAGTTTATAAGGAAGCAGAAGTAGGTATTAAGGTAGTCATAACAATGCGATAACAGCAAACAACTGTCTCCGGTTCTCGGCGTCGAATGAAAATAAAAATCAATTAAATGGCTCCGGGAATATTGAATCGAAGGGGTATTACAATTTGACCTACTTCAAATATTTCCACGTTGCATCAAGAAACGAAGTGGTACGGCTGATCGATGTCTCCTACTGCTATTCAGACAGACGTTCGGTATAGTAGCTACCTTAGCATGCCTACGAGTAACATCCCTTTCACAATAAACGTTAAGATACATACATACATCAAACCGCCCTCTGAATAAGAACGAGCGTCATCGAATGCTAACGTGGGTGTTTTTGCTTTATCTTGTTTCTCGGTCGTAGCCGCCATTCAAGTAAATTCGATCCGAGCGATCGCGTCGATGGTTTTCAGCAGCATTCGAAGTTAAGGGATTGGAAAAGGAAGATATTTTCGCGTACACTTTCTCCCATCGGTTTTTCTAGGTACAAAAACGTCATCCTACGGAAACACCTTGTACATATGTAGGTATGTATGTATTTATGTATGTCTATATGTATGTTATAATAGATATATATGTACGGCGGGCAAGACGAACATCGTATTTGTATCGTTAACAACGCGTGAATAAAGATTTTCTAACGTAATGTACCACGACGACTACTTTTTCTCTTTCATGGCGACGATTTATATTATGGTATAATTTAGAAAAAAAAAATTTCGCTAAATTTGCGCATGAGCTCTAGATCTTATTAAAACTACACCGCTTGACCCCATAGTATTAATTGCACAGCGACAAGTAGTTGGAAAAGAGAGGTCTGTGAAGGAAAAGCGAAGAAGTTAGTAAAAGAAGAAAGAGAAAGAGAGAGAGAGAAGGGAGAAGTACTGTTTGTCCAAAGAAAAATGGCTCACTTATGCACGTTCCTTGTAGAACCGTCAACAGATTCGTAGGCGATTACGCTTGCTTTTATTTATACGACGTATTTTAAGTTGACGACATTTTTTTATAAAAATAATATTCAAAATAACGATCGTCGTAATATTCCTTAAAATTTTTACTTCATCTTTACCTCATCTTTTTACTTCGCGACTCTTAACAGCATACTATAAATTAGTTAGTACTTCGGAAGTTCCGCGATTCAAACAAACGATTACCTTGTATCGAAGCTTAACAAGAATGTTATACTACGAACAAGAAATTATAGTACATTGCAATATGGAAAATTACACGCGATATCTCAATTCGTCATGTGCCTCCATTCGAGATATTTACCTCGAACATCCACGAAATACCGATATGATCAAAGAAATAGCTTCTCGATATAAAACAAGGTTTACCATAAAAATCGATCATTATTTTAGCCTCATATTAAAGATTCCTGAAGAGCGATTATCAAATACCTTTCGTTGAGGCTTCCACCCTCATACCTACGCCATCATCACCATTTCCGTCGATCTTATCCTCTTTTCCTCTCTCTTTTTCTCTTTTTCCCTTTCCCTCTCTCTTTCTCTCTCTCTCTCTCTCTCTCCCTCTCCCCTCTTCTCTCCTTCACCCCTCTCTCAGTGCCAACCTTTTCCTCTCGCTCTTTCAACCACTCTTCACCCCTCATTTCCCCCCTCCATTCACCCTCTCTCTCTCTTTTTCCCTCATTCTCCCTCCATTCTGTGTCGCGATATTAGAGTCTAGCCGAGCCTCGAGAAATCCGATCGAACGCCTCCATTGGTATTCCTAATGGCGGGGAAGGACGTGGTAACGTCGTTTAAAAGCACAGAGCTGCTCTATTAAAGTCGCAGCTGTTCACGGTAAATCTCATCACCAGTTCCATTTTCGATCTCATAAGCGAAAACGCTCTGGGAGTTAAATAACGAGTTATCTAGCGCTTTACTAAATAGGGCTTACTAGGATCAGATAGATGATAGAAGAACTGGTCTAAGGGACGACGCGTTATAAAAGCTCCTTTTAAAAAGGCCAATTACGAGAACGCGTTGAACGTCGAAGGAAATGTACCGTCCTATCGTGGTACGTAGCAGTAGGTCGTACGTTACCAAGAAGGAGGATAAAATAAATGATACCTTCTTCTTCTTTGACGTCAGGCACAGTCATCTTTCGTCCTAACGACTCGAAGTATGTAGGTGACCGCCTAAGGCTACGGATCAATCGAGCCACTTCCACGAACATTCGACCCTGAAACAAACTCGTGTGTAATTTGATTATTTTACATGATAGAGCTTCGGCTCTCGAGTACGCGGAGGACGAAATCGATGATAGCTGCTGCTGGTCCTTGGGCATTTAACATGTCTCCCGATTCCAAATATGGACTTTCCTAACACTTTTCTAACGCCAAACGGCCGGCGGAAAACTACGCTGGAGTAAATAATGATCGATCGATTATATCACCGTCCCTCCCATTCTTCCTGAAAAAATGAGTAGGTACGTATGCCGTTAGATACCACAGAAAAATGAAAAGGACAAGAAGAAGCAAAAGAGGAAAGATAAGGGTAAAAATTCATACTTTATCGCTTTCTAAGCTACTACATTAAACACCGTATATCGGCTCTTTCTCTTCTGGAATATATTCGGATATTGTTGGACGAACAGAATGGCGCACGCGAATGAAGCGTATGCGGAACGAGGGACGACTCGTTTAATAAAATTTCATTCGAAATCTCTCGAGCGGGAAAATGGAACTTTTTCTTTTTACGTAATTAAAGTCGCTTTTCCGCGTCGTCTAATCATAAAGGATTCGCATGAAAGTCAATACGTAGAGACGCTTTAATATGATCTTCCAGGAAAGGAAAATGGGAGTACTTACGCCGGAAAATGCTTCTATTTTGATTTTTCTATGATGCTCGTCGTCCGTATAATATCCGTTGTTTCAAGATAATAGAAACGATTAATACGAACGGTTAATCGATACGGCAATTTTAATGAGATTTCACTGGCGAACTAAATGTTGATATTCCTTTAAACGAGACGTCGGCTTAAACTAAATATCGTTAAAAATGTAATAAATCGTAAAAAGAAAAAAAAAACTTTCCTTAGAATCGCTATACGAAACAAAACTTATACGTGGATGTAAGAACTTTATTATGATTTTTCTTTTTTTTTGTTATATAATAAAGCTAACAAATGTTCCATGTTGTATGTCGAATGATAACGCAATAATCGAATTATTTGCTGCAATTGACAACGTGTTTACAACCGTGAAATTAAGGTTCCCCGAGTATAATCACATAATTTCCGCTTGCTCGGAATGGCTATGCGAAATTGATCACACATATGGAACGTGAATTAAGTTTCGACGTAGCGACGACAGTTACACGTGTATGTACCTACGTATGGTCTATTGCACGCATTAATTCTGATTACGATTTTTTAAAAGCGATATAACGGCGTGATTTCTATTTAAATAACGAACATACAAGATTTTAAAGAAACATTCATTTTCTCCTCTCTTCCCTTTAAAAGTATCTTTATCGATCGAACCTGTATGGACCATCGTCTTCGACCGCAACAAAGAGCAGCATTATCAGAAAATATGAAACTTAAGATTACTTTCTTTTGTACTCTAAACGAAATGGCTTTTCAACGAAAATGTTCCTGTCAACGTTTCACATTTCAAGAATCACGATCGTTATAAGAAGCGCATACAAAAGTTCCTCTCTTTATCTTATTAATTATTTACAAAGCATTTTTTTCGTACATTTAAGGTTTCTTCTTCTTCTTTTTCTTGAACATGAGCTTAAATTCATTAATTATAATTTAGTCGTATTTACGTTAAAGCCTCGAACGCCCACCTCGTTAATATTTACCGGAGAAATCGTGCCCGTGTACAAAAGTTGAGAAATCACGCTTCGAAACACTCGTTTAACTCTCGCTTTACGAATGTTATTGTTTAAAAAAAAAACTACGCTTTGTCGCGTACCCTCTAGGAACGGTGACTGTTCGCTAATGGATTGAATTCGGTGGCGCAATTATTGCTGTACCTCATCGAGGAAACAGAGCGCTCGCGAAAGACCGGCTTAGCCTACTTTTCTCCATTTGGAAAATTGCACACCTCAAGCAATATGTATCTTAAACGGTATATAAAAAAGAGAGAGAGAAAGAGAGAGAGAGAGAGAGAGAGAGAGAGAGAAGGAAAAGTAACTAACGCTTCTTCTGTAATAGAATTCATTGTACGCGAAAGAAATTAGAGTAGGTACACGAACGAGCATTGTAGAGGATACACGACAAAAGTGTCACGCTAGCACGAATACCATCATAGAAATGTATACCACTGTTTGGTAAAGCTTCACTACGCTTCCCATTTTCGTAGTTGAATATAAAGAAGCCTTTCATGCAATTCATACCGTTTCAAGATGAGCGAAAATAACTTCGCGTCACGGTGAGATCTTAAAGCTTGGATTACAAGACGATTACGACTAAGAAAAGAGAAACGACTACGTTTATTGCAAAGAAGTCTTTCTACTAAACAAATAATCCCTGTTTATTCGTTCTTTTGCGAATATCTCGTGGTAATTAGTAAAATTCACGAAAACGGGGAATGTTCGATCTTCCGCTCGTGCCTTATAAAAAAATGGTCTTTGCTTTTAGGCGTAAACGCGTTTTACGAGGAATTATAAACTCACCCAGTGCGAACGAGCACGAAGTGAGTTAATCTCGCGTCAACGATCGATACTCACGCGTGACTTTCGCAGAAGAATGGTAGAGCGAAAGCGTCCCGCGCGAAGCGATATTAATATTACGAAATTCCTTTGATATCACCACGTCACTTCCCTCAACGACACTTCCCCGATCCTTATTTAATTGCAGCGAATATCAACGTATTTCGTTCACGTACTGACGTAAGTGTTCAGAAGGAAAATGAGGACGAATCCGGTGACGGTCGCGAGGAATTGAAAGATACCGGCGGCACGACGAGAACTTCGGTGCCATCTTGCTCTTTCGCGTGGCAAAACTTCGCTGACTGTAACGTAAAGCAGAGTCCCACCTGCCAGTCCTTGCAAGATTGGAAACAACACTCGTGACCATGGCGCTTCCTCCTGCGTAAACATTGGCATTGAAAAATAAACATTAGCCTCGTGGTTGTTTAGACGACTTCACTGAAAACGGTGTCCGCCGTAATGGATTACTCACCTTGGACGTAAACATACCGATTCCTATACCCACGACCGAGCCAACGGCGAAAACAAAGCTGGCTAGAGCGAGTTTGAACGTCGAGCTACCCATACCTGCTAATTCCAAACCCATACAGAATCCTACGATAAACTTGTGGGACGCCACCGCCACTACGAAAAGTAGAACCTGCAACGATCGATCAAAGATTAATCCTCCTTTGGCGAGAGGAGTCAATTTGGAGATCTACGGGGGTTTTCCATGGAAGTCGATGAATCGATGCACGTTAATAGATAAATCGATCGAGTATTGGCAGCTTCGAACGACTCTAAAGGCAGGAATCCACTCGAGTCGTATCGCGACGTTCCACGACACGAACACGGACGTCGTGACGTGTAGATGGAGAGCGAATCCACTTGACCCGAAGCGCACCACTCCGCAAGATGCTATTTTTATTGTGCGGTAGAAAGTCTCGATACACGGCGCTTAATTGCACCCGCATATTTCAAGGATTCTTTACCACCCGCTCGGTAATTAAGAACGGAAGCTGCCGAGCGACCGATCGAATTGTCCTCGACGCGTGTAATATCGAGACGAGCAAGATCGAATCCCTGGTAGCATCAAAAAATTGTATATAACCGTGGGAAAATATTCGATAAAATACAAAACGAATTCGAAGCACGTTTTCTTCTAACGATAAGCGTGAAAAAGTACGCGAGACGTTATTATCGGACCGAAATCCCATTGAAATCATACGAACCTCCGCCGTCTTTTTCTGCAAACCAATCGCCAAACCCTCTAAGATGGCGTGAATGGTGAGAGCCAACAAAAGACCCACAGGGCCCGCATTAGCATCCGAGCAAGGTTCCGTGTGAGGACCGTGACACAGAAACGTGGCCTCCTCGTTACAACAGGGAGCGGGTGCGTTTGGCACGTATTGCATCGATCCATAGTAAGACGATCTCCAAGCGGCGCTTTCATTATTCCCGCAAAATTGATTCGATTGATAGGACGTGGCCGGTTTCCCGTCGTTCGGGCAAACGCTTCTCACGTTTTGCGTCGCGACGTTGTAGCCCATCTGATGAGAATGCCTGCGTCGGTTTTCTCTGTAATAAAGATTCCATTTGGATAATTGCTCATCGGTATCTCATTATCGGGAGGATCGAGGTAAAAGCTTCTTTCGAATGATAAGGGGAAATTGTGTTAAAGCGAGAACGAAATATCGTGAAAAGCATCGGCAAACCGTAACCGATTAACACGTTAAGTGCCGCATCGATTTTGCCCAAACTCGAGCGCCTTCTAATTTTATTTATAATGTTTTTCAAAACGACGATACGGAAAAATTCTCTATCTCATCTTTTATATTAGACCTTACAACACTTCTAGTAGAGTTGATTACATTCTCGAAAATAACAATAAATATTACATAGCAACAATTCAAATACAATCTGTAAAATTGAGTTTTTAACGCGTTACGTGCCACGTGTACCGCTGGTGGTACACGTTAAACTTTCCATTCAGGCAGCGCGTACCACCGGCGCGGCGGTGCACGTATGACGTATTTATTTAATACGCTTAAAACATACATATTTTATTTTATAATAAGTTTAAGACTATAGAATATATCTCCACCAAAATAATGAGGCGTTATAAAAAATGGAGTATAGATCAAAGCAAATATTGTGTGATCGTATATCACATTACATTAATCAAAACATTACAAGGCCTGAATGAAAAGTCGAACAAAAACGGCTCGGTAACGGAACGTGTTAACCGACTTCGAGAAAAAGGAGGTTACTCAATTCGTCAGTGGGCTATGTTACTTTTTTTCATAACCGTTCGAGTTAGTCCGTCCCTAATCCTGGCTACGGTCGATACTTTCGTTTCGTTTGGCAAACACGAGAGATTTTTCAGCGCCACATCAAAGGCCGATCAAACGAGCACATCTTAAGGTGTCCGATAATGCGTTTATCTTTCGAACGAGTTTTCCGAACAATTTCATGCCTCAAAGTCGACCAAATATAGCGTATAGCGGAATCGATTACGCCTAAGATAAAAGCTATCTCTGCACTCGATATACAAACGTATTTCTCTTAACATCGTTCTTATTTTTATCGAGCATACCACCACACTAGTGATATTAATCTCCAATTCGTTCGCGGATCAATGTTACTATTCGTTGTTTGGTATATCGTAGACGCGAAATCGCGAAGATAACATGGATGAGGATTAAACGCATTTTAAACATTTTAAACATTTTAAACACTTTAAACAGAAAAGAAACATACGTCTCTGTTAGACTAGAAGAAAATAAGACAAAAAAAAAAAGATTAATTTCCGTATGCTTACCCATGATCTCGAAGGTTTCCTTGTCCATGGCCATGATTACTCGAGCTCGGAGAATGATCTACGTCGCTACCCCAAAAATAATGAACGCACTCATCGACGAGGTATAGCAATAGAAATCCGCAAGATATGGCGAGCTCTCCGTACTCCGGCAATGATTCTCGTACTTCCGGGAGCATGTGAAGCAACGAGGTGGCTAATAAAACCCCGCCGCCGAAGCAAAGAATGCACGAGAGGAATAACTTCTGTTGAAGATCTCGCACGCGCGAAACGAAACAGGCTGGCGCGATGCTGACAACGAAACTCCCGATGCCGATCGCGAGCATCGACGCGATTTTCACCTGTGCCACGGTCACGTACATTTTCAAAAGAGCTCGCTCTTCAATGAAACAAGAGAGACCGTGTATACTTCGCGATTGCAATCCTCATAGACCGTAAGTTATTCTTCAGAAGAACTCTTCTTCGTCTACTCGCTCGTCGTTAATCTATCGGACACGATAAGGTCGATACTCGAAAGATATCATAAGTCGTCCGCGTCGAAACAACGTCCACCAATGACGTCTACTATGCTACATACATATGTATCCTGCGAAGAGATTATTTATGATCTTCGAATTTCAAGAAGAAGATGAAAAAGGTGGAGAAAAGGAGAAAAAAGAATCCGTCGAAGATTCGCCTTCCTTCCGGTGTAATCGCATTAATATGGTTAATGATCTGGCTTTGTAAAAGTAATCGATTGTAGTTAAAATTTCTTCTCTCGTTCCTTTTCTTCTATGATAAAACGTTCCTCGCAATGTGTAAGCTTTATTTTCTCCGAATGATGTTAAACGTTCGTAAACGAAGGAGGAAAAAATATATGAATACTTTCGATAGATTTCCAAGAGCAAATTGAGCCAAATATTTTTATACGATCTTTACTCCTATTAAAGTATTTATCAATTAATTCATTAACGTAGTGACTAGCGCATTCTTTACAACAAAATTATTTTTACGATGCGTTTAATAATTATCTAGCTTCTAGCTTTGAAGGAATACGTGACTCTCGATATAAGTAGCAGCGTTTCGTTCTACTTCCAACCACTCAGTGTTCCAACTGAAAGTAGCGCTACAATCTGTTTCCACTAAATTGTCGGTAATATAGGGCACGTCATAAATATGGTAAAAAATTAAATTATCGACGAAAGTTTTTTTCTAATAAAAATGTCGCACTCGAATTAACATGCAAATAAATAAAAGAAAATACATATATGTAATTTATATAAAATGATATAAAACATGAACAGACGATCGATCAGCCGAAATAAAATCAATATTAATAGATTGGTTGGTTGGGGGCGCTTATGATATTTTATTTACGTGCATTTACGTTCTATCTTGCTCGATGTCATTACTACTGCAATCAACTATAATTTATATATTTTTATAGAAACATTATATACATCGAGATATATTTTTTCCTTAACAGTGCGAAAGATAATGTTACAAATGTACTGAATTGTCATTGTTTAGGAACTGTAATAAATGTTGACAATACACGAGTATCACAAATATCATGTCATCCCGATACGAATCTAATAAATACTCCAATCGTGTTAGAAGTGATCGTGCACACAGCAAGAACAGATATGATAGATATAAAAGATGCGAAAATGATTTTACTGAAAATAAAAAACACAGATCCTTGAATTCGCACAGTTCTTTCGGTCATTCTTCATCTTTTGAAAAAGATAAAAATGATAAAGTATACAAACAAACAGATTTTGTGGATCATGATTCTGATCAATCGTGTGAATATAGATTACAACATAATAATAAAAGCTCCTGCTTTTCTTTTAGTAAACATATAAATGAATTGAATAAAGTATTTACAGCAAATGCAAACTTAATTTCTGATGTAAATGATTTTTGGAAATTTGTCCATAAGTATGAAACGATAGAAAAAAGAATGAGTAATACAAATGACGTAGAGCCAGTTCCTGCTTTAAATTCGCTTGGAGTACCAAAAGTATATCATAAAGCGCACTGCTTAAATTTTAAATTAAATTTAAGTTTTGGAGAAATATTTGCTAGAGTTCCTGAAACTAAATCTTTGACAAAAGATAAATTATTAAAATTCAAATATATAATTATTTTATATTTAGATTTTAAGCAAAAAGAAAAATTTAATAAACTCAAGAAACTTAGAGAAACACAGGCTAATTTGCCTGTTGCCCAGTATAAAGAAAAAATTATTGAAACAATTAAACAAGAACGAGTAGTTATTATAGCTGGTGACACTGGTTGTGGAAAATCAACTCAGGTGCCCCAATATTTATATTCTGCTGGTTTCAATAAGATCGGTAGGATTTTTTTTTATTTATATGTTTCATATTTTTATTGGGTATCATAAACAACTAATCAATTAATTTGTTTTTATAGCTTGTACGCAACCTAGAAGAATAGCATGCATATCCTTAGCCAAGCGTGTAGCTTTTGAAACATTGACTGAAAACCGTAATGAAGTTGGTTATCAAATTCGATTTGAAAAACAGAAAACTCAAGAAACCAAAATTACTTTCATTACAGAGGGTTTACTTTTGAGACAAGTAAAAATTGTGATATTAAATTTTGAAAATGATAAAATATACATTTTTATAGATACAAATTAAAACTTCACTTATTCTAGGTATCAGGTGAATCAGAATCAGGATTATTACCCTACGATGTCGTAGTATTGGATGAAGTACACGAGCGTCATTTACATGGTGATTTTCTATTAGGAGTTATGAAATGTATTATACACCAACAACCTGACATAAAATTGGTACTGATGTCAGCTACCATTAACATACAGTTGTTTAGCAATTATTTTGCTAAAGAAAGTGCTAAAGTTATACAGGTAAAACAATACATATTTTTAATACAAAAAGAATATAAGACATATTTATTATTTATGTATGCAGTTAATTTATCTGTTTAGGTTCCTGGAAGATTATATCCTATCCAATTATTGTATCGACCTATTACTATAGAAGATGTTAAATACAAAAACAATAGATTTAATCCTAGTCCTTACGTACAAATAATGCAAATGATAGATCAGAAATACCCACGTAAGTGTAAGCTAATAAATATTATCCATAAAAGCAGTATAACAAACAAAATGAAAGTTAGTAGAAGTCATTGTTATACGCTAGAATAATGATTTTTTTTAATTTTAGCGGATGAAAAGGGTGATTTACTAATATTTCTAAGTGGTATGAGTGAAATTACTGCGGTTGTAGATGCTGCCAAAGAATATAGCATAAAAAAAAATAATTGGATTGTTTTACCATTACATAGTTCACTTTCTATCGCTGACCAAGATAAAGTATGAAACTATAAAATCTAATATGAGTGCCAGTATTAAAAACATCTTGAAAATTAAATGTATGTTCTTCAGGTATTTGACTATGCTCCAGATGGAGTGAGGAAATGTATTGTATCTACGAATATTGCTGAGACTTCTATTACTATAGATGGAATTAGATTTGTCGTTGATAGTGGTAAAGTAAAGGAAATGAGTTATGATCCTTCCTGCAAAATGGAGCGCCTAAAGGAATTTTGGATCAGTAAAGCTAGTGCGGAACAAAGAAAAGGTCGAGCTGGTAGAACTGGACCTGGTGTATGCTACAGGTATAATAGAGTTAGCAAATAGCATTATAATAAGTACACTTAAGATCTGACAACAATTTTATTATTTATAGACTTTATTCTGAAGAAGAATATACTGCTCTTGAAGAGTATACAACACCTGAGATACAACGGGTGCCTTTAGATTCTTTGCTATTACAAATGATTGCTATGGGATTACCAGATGCAAGAAAATTCCCATTCATAGAACCTCCACCACCGAAAAGCATAGAAAATTCCATATTATCATTAAAGGAGCATGTGAGTACTTAATTTATGCAAATATGATACATTCACACTTTTTATTGATTACAAAATTTGTTCGTTACTCTTATACACTCTATGAGTTCTGTATTCTATTTTAGGGAGCATTGACAAATGACGAAAAGTTAACATGTATTGGGCAAACATTAGCACGTCTTCCAGTTGATATAGGAATAGGAAAAATGTTAATAATGGGTTCCATCTTTCACCAAGTTGAACCAGTACTATCACTTGCTGCTGCTTTAAGCATACAAACTCCTTTTACGAATAGAGCTTATAGGGACATAGAATGTGAGGTAAGAATCAATAAATACTTTTGAAAAATTACAATTTTTCTTAATTTTATTTAAAAATTGTTAGACATCTAGGAAAAAATTAGAATCTGACCATGGTGACCCTATAACATTATTAAATGCATTTAGAGAATGGTTGGAAGTGAAACAACAAAATATACATGAATCTAGAGGAAGTGGAAGTAATAGTAAAAAATGGTGTAAAAGAAGAGGCCTAGAAGAACAAAGATTTTATGAAATGACAAAATTACGATCACAATTCAAAGAATTGCTTCAAGTTAGTTGAATTAGCCATAAATATATAGTCTGCTTTTTATGTATTGGATACATTTGTATGGGATATTAACTAACTATTCATGATAATATGTAGGACTGTGGTCTATTAAAAGGCTTAGCCGAACCAAGTTCTTGCATGACTAGTGCCGAGCGAGCAATACGACATGGCGAATTAAAACTTCTGAAATCACTTAAACGAACATATAAACAAAGTGCGCCTAGAAAACGTAAACAATTAAAAATCGATACATTCGATATACAATTAGAAGACAATGACAATGATGATGGTGAAATAGATATAAAAGATGTCGAGTTTCGAATGAAAAATGATGCAAATCAAGTCCAAAATCTGTTAACTGCAGCTACTGCATGCAGTTATAAAGATCTAACAATGTTAAAATTAATACTCTGCAGTGGTTTGTATCCACAGTTAGCGTGTGCTGATGAATTTAATTATTGTAAGGTAATAAATATTATTTTTAATAAATATAAAAATAAGAAAACAATTTTTTGTTAATAACATTTAAATATTTCTTTACAATCAGAAATGTTATTTTTGTTTTTCTTATTTATACCATGATTTTCTAGTCTACCAATGAGCAACTGTTTCATACAAAAGCTAAACCATACGTTGCACTACATCCAATGAGCTTCTTTGGTAATCACCCACAAGTTTTACAATTAGAAGAACAAGATATAATATCAATACCAGGTTTCAAGAGCAAAACGTGTATCAGTCCCAAACATCAATTATTAACATATTTGTAAGTATTTCTTTATTTTTTAATTTACATATTTTTAAATAATGTAAACAAGAATTGTAATATTCTACTCACTTTTTTTTTATTGTTTGTTTTAGATCTCTATTAGAGACTACAAAACCTTATCTAGTGAATACACTTAGAATGCCTGCCGCCCAAACATTATTATTATTTGCACAAGAAATTGATACTAATGCTACTTTTTCAATGTAAGTACATGATATATTAACAAGTTATTATCTAATATAATATATTAATATCTCTATTATAAATCAAAGGTATATATTGTTCACTTTTTAGAATAGTATGCGATGCATGGCTGTCATTAGAATTTCCTGTACCTGACACGGGTCAAACATTATTGATGAAATCTACTAAGCTACGTCAGAAATGGGAATTTCTTTTAAATAAAAGATTAAAAGGTATAATAAAAATTAAATTCACAAAAAAAAGTAGTTATTAATAAATACTTTATTTTTAAATTCAGAATCTGCAAATGATGATACGCTTAACATTAGTGAAATAGAACATGAACTTACTCAAGAATTGATTGAGTATATGCATACCACAGTTCCATATGTAATAAAACGACTTTTACCAGCTGATTTAAAAACAATATATGTTGGTAGTGGTGGAAATGCTACACATATAGATCCTAATCCATTTAAATTTGATTTTAAGCCAATACCTAATTTAGTAAAAGGAGGAATCTGTTTAACTGATAATATTACATATAATTGGTATGTAAATTATACAGTTGTAAAAATTATATCAATTTTTATTAAAAGCTTGAATAATCAATTAATTTCGTTACATAGCGTACGAGAGACTGACTGGAGTGACAAAATAATGGTCGATATGTGTGAAGTTACTTGGACTTGCCAGCAATGCAATATAGAAGCTATTTGTAATAGTATTGAGAAACTTCAACACCAAAGTACGTGTACGAAATCATCCGTAAAAGAAACCATCGATAAGGCTAATGAGAAACAGTTGAAACCTAACAGTAAAACTTACGATTGTCCCGAATGTTCGAAAACCTTATATCTCACACCTATCGAAATATTAAAACATAAAAGGCAACATGCAAAGACAAATATATAATGAATAATTTATTACATTTATTTATAATTGTTAATATAATAAATAAGATAAATTACTCATACATATATTTGTACATTTGTATATGTATAAAGAGAAAACTTACACGTATACATTTTGAAATAATTATGTCCACGGTAAAAAATTTACAAACATAAAACATCCTACAATTGTATATCCTAGAAAATACAACAATATAAACTTATCCCTTAATATATATTTTTGTTGAGATAGAAGAAACATCTTCCATTTAGAAAAACTATTTTTTTCATCTTTATATATCGAATCATTTATTTTTTCAAATTGTGATTCATGGGATAAAGATAATGCACAGTACCAGTATATGAGAGGACTAGCAGAACATAATAAACGTGTACTTACTTGAATATGTACAAAACAAATACAAAATACTGTTAAAAAAAGACCATGTATTACAAATACAAACATCTGCGCTGGATATTTCTTTTGTAATGTTTCTTTTTCACACTTTGTACTTATAAGTCCAAAAGAAAGGAAATGCATTTTGTGTTCAGAATAAAATTCCATAATACATTTTATCATTATATATAATGTTGGTAATGCTAAAATAAAATTGGGAATTTGTTTTAATTCATAGTAATTAAAAAAACCAACATTCCAGTATTTCTGTTGTATATAAGAGTAAGCTATAGGTATTTTTGCATGACACCATGCAGAGGTTGCATTATATTGTAATACTAAACTATTTGCATTAGCATAATCCACAATATGAATTGGTAATTTTGGTGCATCTAATTGAGTAATACAAAATATCATATAGTTATATATTTGTAATATCACATATGGAAATAAAGTTACAATTATCATAATAAAAAGTAGAAAAATGTTCTCTACAATTCTTTTTCTTACAATCAAATTATATAATCTTATTATGGATATTTTATCTTTCTCAGAATGAATTTCCATGTATAATATATTACACATACTCTTGAGCTTAAAATATATTAAAAAGCCAATATTTATAATACCGTTTGATCTTACAAGAGTAGATAATGCTAAAGGAAAAATTGTGTGCATATTGTTTTGAATACTACCCAGCATACTATGAAAAGTGAAATACGCAAACATTGATTCAGTATATGCGGCAGAAAAAAATATACTAGCTGGACTTATGCAATAAAGTATTGTTGCTTTATATGCTATACTAGTCTCTTTTAATACTATTTTACTTAGATCAAAAAAGATAGTAGCCGATTTGACAAAACAGATATAGTTAATTAATATTGCAGCAATAACTAAAGAACTATGAACATTTAGTACAAAAAATACCATTCTTATCATTATTGCAGTAATTCGAATAGTGACAGGATATAATGGATAAAAAGCTAGAATGTTTTCATACGTGTATCCATATTTTGCTATATGTATAAAATACTCTCCATCCCACCTTACTAAACCACCAAATAAAAACCTTATCATAATGTCGTAATTAGAAACATATTCATTAGGATCTTCAGGGCTTCTGAAAGCATCTGCATTATGATCAGGGCATAAAATATTAAAAAAGAACTGTAAGATTAATAGTAATGTCCGAGAAATGATAGCAAACCAAAAAATGTTGGTTTTCTGTACACACATGATTAATATCCTATAATATTTACATAGTACAAATAAATATATTGAATTCACTATAAATATTTATAGATAGCATGGGACTTTCATGTGCTAAATATGTACTATATTTAAATATAGTGACCCTGAATTACGCACCAAACGATTCAAATTTGACGACACATATCTTGTGGTTTCCTGCATTATTTTGTCACGTTTAAAAAGGATTCCAAGTACATCGCATTAGTAGATGGATCTTTTTACTGGCCATTATTGTCCCAGTTGCCTTTACTGCACAATTCAAACTATAACAAACATAAAGACAAAACTAATTTTATAATTACACAAAATATTGTAAAATATATAGAAAAAAGAAATGTTTTTGCAATTATATTGATTCTCTTTAATAATATTTTTGATGTATTTGTATTTTTTATGAACACAGAATCTACAACTAACACTCTTCCTCCAACAAAAACTCCTACTCCTACACCATGTAACCCAGATACACCATGTAAGTATAAATACACCATGTAAGTATAATTATTACAATTTAATACATTTTTGATACCATTTACAATCAGTCATATTACTATTATACGGTAAACTTAAATTGGTCATTCTCACATCAGTTATATATTCTTCTGTAGCTTTTGAAAAAAAAACCTATCTATAAGTTCTGGTATACTAGACGTAAGACACATATAATTGAATGGTTACTCGTTGGATGTTTGCGGCCTACGTGCAAACCCACATATGAGCCCTTCATTGCACAAATCGATTAACTCCATAAAACAAAAAGTGAGGAAATGCGATGAAATAATGTGCATTGGTTTTTAAAATTCCTATTATGATATAAATTCAAATAAATTTTGTAGAATGCATAAATACAGATGTAGTTTTCATTTAAAAGATATAAAATTTAATAAGAAAGAAATGTTACAGTTTTTATGTGGCTGGTGGAGTTAATCGATTTGTGCAGCGAACAACTCATATCATGATCCAGAACTAACTAAATATCCAGAATATGGTGGGTGACACAATAATATTAGCTAACCAGAAATTGGTGCAGTTGATATATCACTTCTAAGAAGATGGCCTGTAGCTTATGAAGATGGAGTATATAAACCTTCTCATTATTATGCATATGAATATTTAGATCAGCAAATCGTAGAAGAAATATTTTAGATGCTCAAAGACCAGCATGTTGTTCTGAGTACTTTAATATAGATATTACAGAAAACATAAACAAATATAGAAAAAAATTAAACCATACTAAAATGCCAGCACCTTGTACATGATATGACGAAACCACAGGACATTCTTTAAATGATCCATGTCAACAGGTTTACTTATCTAAACATTTTGTCAACACAATTAAAATATAATACTCAGTATTTTGTTAAGCATTATTTTATTTTTATAATATTTCAATATCTATATAATGTTCTTATTCTCCAGCTCAATGAAATAACACCTTACCTAAATGAAGGATTAATTTATGGTACTTCTAAAGCGTGGTCAAATTTTGTAAGAACATATTCTAATGGAATAGTTGATGACAATGGACAAATTTATATCCAGAAGAAAACACAATTAGATTATCAATGATGAATCCACCACCTCCTGCTTGTCACAGTACATATATTTCTTGACATTATACAGAGAAGATTAACAGATACTATAGTAAATAAAATTTTTCTCATATACTGTAAAAATCCTCAGATTTTTGATCCACAAACTTTCTTAGCAAATTCAGCTATATGATGATCCTTTGGTGTACATTCATATTCAATGGGTTCTGAATAAGGCATTGGAACATCGATTCCAGTACAACGAATTGCTGGTGCATCTAGTTCAAAGAATATTGGATTTTCCATTATAGTTGCAATAATTTCAGAGCCAACACCACACCTAGGCCAACCCAATTCAACTGTCATTAATCTATGTGTTTTACTGATTGATTTAAATATCATTTCCCAATCAACAGGTCTAAGGGAACGTAGATTAATAACTTCAGCCTCTATTCCCTGCCCTGCTAAAATATCAGCTGCTTGCATAGTATATAGTGTTGCTTGACCATGAGTAATTAATGTAATATGCTTTCCAGGTTTTTCAATTTTTCCTTTCCCAATAGGTATAACAAAATCTTTGTCCATAGCTTGATCCGATACAGTAAATTCAGCATTATAGAGTATTTCACTTTCTAAGATTAATACAGGATCAGGATCCCTTACAGCAGCTTTCAAACTACCTCTATAATCTTCGCAACTTGAAGGAGACATAACTTTTAATCCAGGCACACTCATATACCAAGCTCCAAAACATTGTGAATGCTGAGCCGCTAAACCTTTAGCATTGCCATTTGGACCACGAAATACTATGGGTACAGGGAATCTTCCCGCAGTCATGTAATAATTTTTAGCAGCTGCATTTATTACTCGATCTATAGCTTGCATTGAAAAATTGTATGTCATGAACTCGCAAATTGGTCTTAACCCAGCCAATGCAGCTCCAACAGCTATACCACAAAAACCTGCTTCCGTTATTGGTGTATCAATCAATCTCTTATCCCCATACTTTTTCCAAAGTCCTCTAGTTATTTTATATGCTCCATTAAATTGTGCAACTTCCTCTCCCATGATAAATACCCTTTCATCTCGTGCTAACTCTTCATCAAGAGCTGAATTTAATGCATCTCTTACAGTCATTTTTGTGGCAGATCTACAAGATCCTTTTAGTATGGAACGTGATACCACTGGTAGTAGTGTTTGTCTCAAGAAAAAGATGTTATACATTGTAAAAAATATTCAATAATTTATATACTATGTTTTTCCAAAATTAAGAAATCCAAGGGGGAACGAAAATCCGCTCCTTTTGACATTTGGTATAATTTGGTTTAGATGGCACAATTATATAGCAAGATTTATAAAATATCAATATGAGCATTGGTCAAGTGAAAAAATTTACAATGAAGTTCGTAAATGGGTAATTGCAACACAACAACATATAGTCATCAATGAATGGTTACCTGAGTGGTTGGGAGGAAAAACACTTCCATCATATACAGAAAACTAACAATAATCAGTGTTATATAACAATACAAAAGCTGAACTATAATCTACAAAAAATCATTACCTTATACATTTAACAAGCCTTCTAATTAGTTTACTACATAATAGTTTATATTTAATAGGTTACAATTCCAACATTAATCCGCAAATTGATCAATTTTTTCAAGCAGCTGCTTTTCGTTTTGGTCACACTTTGGTACCAGCTGGTAAGTTTAAAAATAATGCTTACTTATTATAAAAAGAACTACAAAACATAGAACTTATTGCTTCAAGAATATGAGGTCATAATGTTTCGTTCATGGCCTACTAAAGCAGAAATTCTATTCACAAGCAAATTCATATATCACATAGAAATTCACATATTATAAATTTAAAAAATTAATATAAAAGTGTGAGTGTTAAATCATGTAAGTTTTTCATGGTTTACACACCTTCGACACATGGTATATTAACAATTTATATCTATATAGACGTTTATTTATGTGATTATGGAAGAAATGAATGTAAATATGAAAAAGAAGCTATTAAAATATGCAATAACTACTAGATGTCAGAGGTATTATTATACAAAATAAACTTTTACAAAAAATATGTTCTTATATTATATTATATATTCCTTTTTCAGAATTCTTTGCTCCAAAACTTATCAAAAATAAATGATACTTTTGAAATTAAAAAATTAATAATGGGAATGGCTATTCAGTTAAGTGAAAATGAAGATTATGAAATAATAGAAGATTTGTAAGGTAATTTATTTGGATCTATTGAATTTTCAAGAAGAGATTTAATGGCTCTTAACATACAGAGAGGCAGAGATCATAGATTACCTGACTATAATACAGCATGGCGTAATAGTAGAATTAGAACACACATTAGTAGAATTACAATATTGACTTTTTCAAGTATATTTTATTTGGGTTACAAAAATACAAAGACAATTTGAATGGATGGTTGATATACTTAGAGAGCTTGAAAAGGCTGATGTTAAACATTCTGTACCTGAACACATTTTTATTACACAATTTTACTAAAAATTCGATTTTATGTACCATATTATTGGTACAATATATTTTATAAATTTGTAATCTTTACAACACATATAATTTTTTCTTTTATATTATTATTTTAATTTCATATTTTTCAGTATATATGTGAATGCCATTTTCAAAGAATATATAATAAATCTCTTTTTACTAATTTAATGGCTATTACACACTTTGGAAGACCAACATTTCCTTAGTTTTTTCAATCAATTCAAATAATTCATTCTAATGTAAGTATATTAAATTTTCCAAATTTTAAAGTTATATCATTCTTTTGGTATAGAATGCAAAAATATTTAATATATCCTTATATTCATTACAAAATTTATATTTGTTTTAAACTAATAAAATTGGTATATTCAGTTCTGGTTCACCTTCACTCGTAAATTCAATAGATAATGCTTGCAAGGAGCTTAATTTAAAAGAATCTAATCGTACTTAATTTCAACATCACTTTAAAAGCTTTTAAAACTCATTATTATTAATACATTTAACATTAGTATGGTATAAACTCACATAATGTACTCATGTCCAATTTATATAATAAATATGATTAATAGAACTATATTTCATTAAAAAAAAAAAATTTTGTACTGTACAAATATTTGTATAAAACTTACCTAACAAAAAGAATAAAAATCCGGTATTAATCCCAAACATTATAACAGTTATAAAATGTTCTTGTTAACTTGTTAACGATCTTTAGAACAAATGATCATTTAAACATTTCTTAAACGATATATTGTCATTTTAATCACAGTGATAAAAACAGTAACACGTAAAATTTGTTATCTTTATTATCTCGACAATAACGGCGGATAGTCACAGCACTCATACTCGTGTGAACACACCCGTGTAATAATCATGCATATAACCAATATCTACGTTCGTTGTCAGTTTCTCAGAGGGTGACATAACCCATTTTGAGAATTTGTATAAACTCATCGTAAAAAAAATGCTGAACAGGAGAATTTTTCCCGGTGTGGCGTATAATCTTCATACGATATTTAAAATGAAAGGAGTGAACATTTCGCCTAGGTCATTAATAAATAAGAACCCAGTGATATGATGTTATATGATAAATACCCAAAAGAACGTTCATTGTTCTCTTATATAGTTCTTTTATAGGTTACAGACGTTCATTTTCTGAAGAAAAAACAGATGGAAAAGGGGAAAGTCAAAGATTGAAAGAATTTAGAAAGAAACTACGTGCACGTACACCAATAGGTAATTAAAACTTAATGAAAGTAGAAATCATATTTAAATTGTTTAATATTAGAATAAATATCAGTTATTAGTATTAATGAAATGTTGTGAATAGAAAAATTAGAAGAATTGGAAGAAGGTAAACATCCATATCAAGAAAAAGAACCTTTAAAACCATTCCCAAATAATACCAATCCAGAAACAGGTGAAATTGGTGGTCCTCGTGGTCCAGAACCAACTCGCTATGGTGATTGGGAAAGAAAAGGTCGTGTATCAGACTTTTAGATGTTATTAGAATGTACATTGTAGCATAATTATATTAGATGAAATATATTAAGTAAACATATTACATTCATTATATAAACTATGTAAATGTTAATTGTACATACCAGAGTGTTGGTTTTAAGAAACTTATATTAAAAAAATAAAAATTACATATAGTATATATTATGACATGCTTTTACTCACCTTCACTGGTGTTGTCATTCACATTTATTCTTATATAAATATGAAGTCATTATAAATTATTTATTATAATTTTCCCAGATATATAAAAACAGTTAAACGCGAACACGACACAACTATATATATTTTTATTACAAGCATCAAGTTTTTTTTTTTTATAAAAATTAATTTAGTATAAAATTATCACTCAATTTGAAAACTACACAATGAAGTTAGCTTCGTTTCAATTTCACATCACCCTATGAAATTATGATTAAGAGATAAATGAAATTTTATAGAATAAAAAATTATGTATGCCTTGAAAAGAAATTCTTATAAGTTCATGTTAACCATAATTTATTTATAAAAGATATCAAAATAAAATTTTGAATCACACAAGAAACGTTGTTGCTATTGGTCGCCGATTTACTTCCAAAAACGGCACATATTGATTGGTCGGTATTTTCACCTAACTTCGAAACGTACCTAGCAACTAACTTCGCATCATTCTACGCACAACGAAAGCTACAACCATCGATACAACGGCCGGTTCGTTGTTCCCTGGTTTTGTTCCTTCTTTTCCAATCGGCATCATTGTTAAGAGGTACATTATTATAATATATTAAGTTCTTTTTTCTCTTATAATAGCATGCCGTAATTGTGGTTTTATTTTAATTTTATATATACAGTTTACTTTACCATTCTTAGATATATATAATGCCGAAAATTTTAGTACGGAGGTCATCCCATGTGCGTGTCTCTTTATGTCCTATGCATTATGATTGCTGATCTTTTTTCAGTTTTTTTGTATTTTCCTTATAAATTCTCGTAATTAATAATTAATTTTGTAAATTTGTCTTATATTTAGTTGTTATCTCGATCTTACTTTAAAATGATAATTTTTGATGTTATGATATTTGCGTACTTCGGCAAATAACCTTTTAGTATTGCGAACATGGTGAGTTAAATGTCAATTTTATATCATAAGCATCTTAATTTATAATGAAACACATTTGACATTATATTATTATCGAAATAGTTTAATATTTATTCATAAATTACAAATTATTGAAATACAATGGGATACTCGTGTTAAAAAATTGATATAGCAACAGATCTTACTGTACTATATCGAACTCCTTTGCTAAAGCTATGCATATTGTATCTGATAATATTTCTGCTTATCCAAATTCTGAGAAAATTTATTTATATTTTTATATCAATAGCATGTAAACTATTTTTATTTGAGTACCTGGCCTTCTGCGTTTAGTAAGATACCGTATCAGTTTTATATGTTCTCATTCTTCTTTTTAACAATTGGTAAAGATAGATAAATTAAAAGTAATTAAATTGGACATTTATAGTATTTTATTTATAAAACCTTTTTAAACTTGCATATTTTAAAAATTGTATACTTAATTACACGATATATTAATATCGTATATGATCTAACAATCAAATAAGTTTAATACATTTTGAAAAGTTTCTGTAGTTGTAGTTATATCGTTTTTAATATCCTTCATGGAAAATAAATCTGGATTATAGTACTATGACCACTGATCCAGAACGTGCCGGAGATACTACTGATACGGAATCTGTTGAAGATGAAGATGAACGCAAGACTTCAGAGTTAGCTTCCCAAATATTTGGTAGATCTGATGTATTAGATGCTCTGCAAGATCGCATTTGTGCATCTGGAATAGAGGTATTCCAAAGTTATATTATCAGTTTTAAATGTTTATTACAGTTTCATTAAAAAAAAATTTTATAGAAATGCTCATTCTCTGCTTGAAGGAACGTCTATTTTGAAAATGCGGCTGATTATTTATTTATACATTTTGTATATTGACATATTGTTTATTGGTATATTTATCATGTTTACTAAGACATTATTATTTGTGCATGTGATTGGCATGTGTAGTTTTTTATATTTGAATGATAACATTCGTTATAGGGATTCAAACAAATTGCGAATCATTTTGTAGAAAATTATGTAATTTTACATGTTATCGTATAACAAAAAATCATATTACTGACAAGAAAAGGATTTCTTCATATGTAATATATAATTATTATAAAAGTAAGATATAAAATTTGAGTGAATATATTTGAAAGGCAATAAAACTTAAATGTGAATATAAATCTATGTTAAAAAAAATTATATGCATTAACATTCCTACTACTGCCAATAAATCCACATTCTATTAATAGTTGATATAAGTTCAGAGATTTTATTAATGTGAAATCATGTCAGGAAATATTACTTTAATTTGTAGCAAATGCAGTCGCTACCTGGACCTATCAAGCGTAGAATTAAGGCCCTCAAACAACTTCAACTGGTCACTACTAATATTGAAGCCAAATTTCATGAAGAAGTACATGCTTTGGAATGTGCTTATTATAACATGTGTGCACCATTATATGAGAAAAGAAGTCAAATAATATCTGGTACATACGAACCAACAGATGAGCAATGTGTTTGGGAAAGTGATGAAGATGAAGAAGCCTTGACAAATGACTTGAAGTCAAAGGCAAATCTTGAGGATTCTCAAGAAAAGAAAGAGGAGTATGTTTTTATATATTTCTCATATATATATATATAATATGTATTATTTAATAAAATGCCTAACCTATAACTTTATGTGAGACTGAATTTCAATGTAAAAATTTATTGAATTACTTTATATTAGAACTGAAAATGAAGATATTAAAGGAATACCAGCATTTTGGTTAACAATATTCAAAAATGTTGGAATGTTGGCTGAAATGGTTGAAGAACACGATGAACCAATTTTAACACATTTACATGATATCAAAGTAAAGTTTCTAAAATCTAACCCAATGGTAAGTAATATAAATACAAATGTGTACATTGTATACTTCTCATTATTTCTATATGTAGTATATTATTAGCAATACTACAAATACATCATAACTTTACAGGGTTTTGTTCTTGAATTCTATTTTGAACCAAATGAATACTTTACTAATTCGGTACTCACTAAAGAGTATATCATGAGATGTGCCCCAGAGAAAAATGATCCATTTAGTTTTGAAGGACCCGAGATATACAAAAGCAAGGTAAAATTAATAATTCTTGTAAGAATTGTATATATAATTTGTAACACTTCTTGATTTATACAAATGAATATATTAAATAAATTTTTTATATTTTATTAAGATTTATTTGTGATATTTGTTAGGGTTGTACAATCGATTGGAAAAAAGGAAAAAATGTGACAGTCAAAACAATAAAAAAAAATCAAAAGCATAAGTCACGAGGTTCTATGCGTACAGTAACAAAAACTGTTCAAAATGATTCATTTTTCAATTTCTTTAATCCACCAGTTGGTAAGTAACGTGCTCTTCGTTATTATTTTAATAATAAGAGATCATATAGTAAATTGTCGGATATTTCAGTGCCAGATGATGCAGAAGCTGAACTGGATGATGAGACTCAAGCTTTGGTGACTAATGATTTTGAAATTGGACATTACATCAGAGAACGTATAGTTCCTAGAGCTGTACTATACTATACTGGTAACTAATTTATTTGTGCATTCAAATTATATTAGTAAATTCCACTTCCATTGTTTCTAACGCATAATTCGTTTACATTAATTTTAGGGGAAGGATTAGAAGATGAAGATGATGATTATGAAGATGAAGAAGATGGAGATGATGATGATGTTGATGAGGAGGATGAGGATGATGAAGAATCTTCTCCTACTAATGCCCCTTCAGGTGGGAAACAACAGGGCGATGATCCTAATGAATGTAAACAACAGTAGAATGTCGTATGAGTTACGATAAAAGAAAACAAAAAAAAATCGTTCATGCGTTACAGTAAGCAAGAACATACTAACGAAATCTGACCGATAACTGCCTAGATATCCTGCGCCTTTGGCTCCAACATAATCCTCTTTGTATGAACCATCTAATCATATCATATCTCCTATTCCAGATCAAGCCTAGACTCTTCAACATACCAGTGACAAAATTTATGCGTATCCTCCCTCTAAATCAACGTTAACAATGAATAGTGTATAGCTATTTGTTGCTAAGACTTAATGATGTCATAACTGTAACAACTGTGCTCTCAACATGATTATTGTCATTTTTAATTACTGCGTTTTATACTGTTGTTACGTTTATATATGCAGGTAAAAGGCTGATTGACTTTTTTTCTGGACGCGTTAATCTATGAACAAATTTTGGGTACTGTTGAAGGATTTTTAATACAAAAGTAAAAAACATCTAGATTTCATTTATTTTATGCTACCAACATTCTATCGCTCTCTTCATAGGTTATTTTAATTAAACCAAGTAATCGCCAACATAAGATTAAATATAAGCAACGTAATATTAAAGTAAAATATCTGCGTTAGATAAAAAAAATATCAAACGCGATAGCAGTTCTATGTTGACATCTTTATTTTTTTAATTGTATGAGATATTACACGTATTCTTTTTTATACGCCCGTATGTAAACGTCGGCATGTGTGGTAAGTAGTATTACGTGTACTATATAATAAATATATATACATTGTCAAATGTATAACGGTACATAACAAGTTAATCTGTATGACTAGATATTATTGTGCACGGACTGTACATAAAAACATTATTTTTTTGTAATACTGAATGGTGTTGGTTAAAATAGAAATATTTTTCACGTATGTCAATATGTTCATCAGTCATTTTTTCATGACCTTGATTATAAAATGTGCTTTTAGCGACATCTTTTGAATATGTTGATAATCCAAAGGTCAATGGCATTGTTGGACCACCGTACATGGTTCAACGGTGTGATAAGAGAGACTGGATATTGATAATGCCTGATTCTTAGTTATAAAAATAGGATTTTTTATCGTACTCTCCGCTATTCCTCAAAGTATTTTTTAGCACCACCGAAAATGAAAAACGGCAAGGCAATATTGAAACAATTTTACAATTGTCAAATTTTACGGGATGGCAAAATCATGACCGAAGACTTGTGGATTCGTGATGGGAAAATTGTAAATCCAGAAAGGATATTTTACGACGAAAAGATTTTACCTGACATCAGGATAGATTGTCATGGCGCATTAATTTCACCAGGTTACATAGATCTACAAATTAACGGTATATAAAGATGATATATATTTTATATTTTTACAATATGTGACATGTTATTTTTTATGTCAGATCAATTCTCTTTAACTCTTTTTTTCTTTAAACTATTAAAATATTTTGGAATGTGACAGCTGTTATAACATATGGACTACCATATAAATTATGTACTGTAAACAAATGGTATTGTCTTTTAAAAATTCAATTAATATTTTTGTCAAATAGGAGGCTTTGGTATTGACTTTTCACATAATATTGAGAACGTAGAAGAAGGTATAAATAAAGTAGCCAAAAAATTATTAGAATGTGGTGTTACATCGTTCTGCCCTACATTAGTTACATCTCCTAGTGAAACGTATTATAAAATATTGCCTAGGATAAAAAGACAAAATGGTGGCAGTCGTGGAGCAAGTATTTTAGGTATTCATTTAGAAGGTCCATTTATAAGTCCTAGCAAAAAGGGTGCTCATCCTGAGGAATGTATTAAGAAGTTTGAAAATGTATCTAATAAAAACAAATTTTTATTATTTCTTGAAAATAGATTTTATTTATTAAATAATTACATGCTATATTTATAGGGCTTTGCAACGTTAATTGATATGTATGGAACTTTGGACAATGTTTGTTTAGTCACTCTAGCTCCTGAAATTCCAAATGCTATGTCTGTTATAAATGAATTATCTAAAAGAAATATCAAAGTTTCAGTAGGTAAGTTTATGAATGTATCTTTCATATTTTTTATTTTAATTATAATTATGTATATATTTTAAGATACATTAATATTTCCATATGTTTCCTTCTCCTAATTTTAATGCATGTAACATTATTATTTCAGGACATTCAATTGCCAATTTATGTGAAGGAGAAGAAGCAGTAAAAAATGGGGCCACATTCATTACCCATCTTTTTAATGCTATGTTACCAGTACATATAATGTATTTAATTTATAATATAGTTTATATTTTTTAATGTATTATTGAATTTTTGTTCTTTACAGTTCCACCATCGTGATCCAGGATTGGTTGGTTTATTAACATCTGACCAAATACCACATGGAAAGATCGTTTATTATGGGATTATAGCTGATGGTATTCATACTCATCCTGCTGCATTAAGAATTGCACATAGAGTACATCCCAAAGGTTAGTAATTTTGTGTGTCTACTATTGTAACTTTTTTCATTGCTACATCATACTGAAATTAATTATGTAACATAAAAGGGCTGGTTCTTGTGACCGATGCAATATCAGCATTGGGTTTGGAAGAAGGTGTACATCAATTAGGTCAGCTTAAAATAGAAATACGTAAAGGACGTGCCTACATTGCTGGCACTGATACTCTTTGCGGTAGCATGGCTGAAATGGCTCAGTGTGTGCGTATTTTGAAAGAAGCAACAGGTAATAGCAATATTAACTATATTAAATAAATGGACTGAACATACAATTATAAGCATATTAATTTAATTTTTGCAATGATTTGATATGTAGGTTGCTCTGTAGTTCAAGCCTTAGAAGCTGCAACCTTGCACCCAGCAAGAGCGTTAGAAATTGAATCTATAAAAGGTGTACTGAATTTTGGCGCCGATGCTGATTTTGTATTGCTAGATGATAATCTAGAACTCTTGTCTACTTGGATAGCAGGAGAATGTGTTTATACTACATCCAAGCATGCTTAACAATTTTCATAAGCTATATGCAATATTTTGTTGAAAATATGACAATATTGACATTATGAATCATATGATATTTTAAATATTAAATAATACTAAATCAGCTTATTGTTGTACTTGATGGCTGTGAATCTCACTTCTATCATGTTTACATGGATGTAATTGTTCAGATTCTATTTACTTAACTATATATTACGTATTTTATATCTGTTTTTTATTATTGTCAATTTTATACATTGTATAATAACTGCCAATCATTGTTCGTGCTATATTACATTTATATTTGTTAAAGCCATAAAATATTGCTTTTTATTGCTTTATTCATAACATAGCATGGATTTATTAAATATAATGCAGTTACGTATCTAATAATGATGTGTTATAATTAAAAATTATATTAATGTAAATTATAATTAACATTTAAAAAAAACAATATTTTTATAGTATACATTGTAAATGCTGCATGAAGCACATATAATGTTAATACCTTAAAACATATATTTTTATAAACTGCAAAACATTTAAGGAGGCACAAAAGCAAGATGTTACTAGAAGATTATTGCCTAATGTATATACCTCATGATGTGTATAATTGTGCATGTTTTTGAGTTATTCTACAATTTTTTATATATGAAAAATATTCTGCAATTCATAAAATACGTATGTAATATATATATATTATGTATGTAATAAAATTATTTTTTTAACCTAAAGGCAAAATGAAGCATCGTTTGAATTATAGTTAATAAACAACATCTTTCAAGTTGCAAATATATGGCGAGTGCCTAATACCAAAAGTGTGGGCTGGAGGAATATCTAGAAGAACCTGTAAAATGAATTCCGATATTTCAATTTGTATTACAATATAGATATATTTTATTATGTTTGCATCAAATATATGTATTTACCTTTTCTGGACAATGTGCACCAGGACCAGGAATCTGCGAATGGTCATTGGGTAATTCGTATCGTGCACTTATGCTGTAAGCTGGGCTTTTCATTCTAACTGCATCTGATTTGATAGTTTCATATGCACCAGGACCAGGGACTAGAATTCTTTCATCTGCAAAAACCTTTTGTCTACCAGAGATTGAATATGCAGGTGCTGTTTTTTTGTTGCCCTCTTTTGTTGCACCAAGAGCAGAAGGTATGTTGTATACATTAGGTGCTGTAAGTAACGTAAAACATGTATAATTAGTATATTCGAGATTAGATCATAATAATAAAAAAGTTACATAGAAGAAATCCGAATAAAATATATTGTTATTTGTTTGGAAATACTGCAGAAGTAGTTTGAAAGTTTTATATAAAAGAACCGACTTATGCCGATTATGTGTGTAATTAACTAATTAGTAGATTTTGCGTAAAATTAATAATACATCTCTTGCATCATAAATATCTATTATTCTCTATGATGAACAATTACTACAGGGTGCAAATGTATAATGCATGCTCTACTTAGATGCGAATTGTTGCATCTGCACAATTGTTAATTTAAACTATCAAGGCAAGCAGATACTGCTAATTACCTGGAGTATCATTTAATCTGTCCATTGGAGGTCTAAGACCAAAAGTGAATTGTAGAGCTTTTTCCAGCAAAAGCATGGCTTTCTCAGGACTGTATTCACCAGGTCCTTTAAATAAAAATATTAAGCACAAATTCTACATGTACTTACTACTTGTTTCATAAATTTCTTCTTACCTGGGATAGCATTTGCTTGACGCATTTCGGTTTTTATTCCAAAACTATATTGTGGAGATTTATTCAAATTTACCTTTTCAGGATTATATGTGCCAGGTGCTAAGTAAAAATGCGAAGAACAATGTATATGTAAATGTATAAACTACGAATTTTTTGACCTTTCAATATATTTCGATGTCAATCGGTTTTTTTTGTTATTCACAAGAATAATTAGAAATATTTATTGCCTAGATTATACAATAAATTTTCTCTTACCTGGTATATCGCTGGGCTTTTCTAGAGACGGTCTTAAACCAAAACTGTATTGAGGCGCTTTATCCAATTGAACTTTTTCTGGGCAATAAGTTCCAGGTGCTGTAAATTGTTATGTAAAATGATATAACGAATTTTAGAAATTTACTCTATCGACATTACATAAAACACGTAAATAAACATTGCGATAAGAACAATATTAGTTACGATTGAATATCATTAATTTCAATTAACGATACTTCAGTAAATAATAGAACTAGTTACTTTAACAAGTAACATGTAGAAGCACTATTTGATAACAAGAACTAACAAATTTTATATCATATACATGATACTTCTAATCACAATTACAATTAAATGCTCTTTTTCAGTTAATTATATATAAATAGTATTATACAAAAACGTATATTTATATTTTAGAATTGAAAATACTAAAAAACATTAGTAAGATTAATTATGTTACATAACTAAAAGGAACATGGGGCAATACAGGATATAATTATAAATTAATTTACTAAATCCGTTGTGAAGTTATTTATAGTTTTATTATTTTTAGTTTATGTTATCGTACCTTAAATTCTTTAGTCTATTCTACGAAGAATAATGAAACGAAATAAAAATAAAACTAGTGGTGAAACGGAATAGTTCCGACGCTGTGCTCCTGATGATAGGCTACTTTTTTACATGCCTGTATAAAAAAACTTCTGCAAGAGTTAGTGAATGATTTTATATAAATATAAGCGTCGACGAATAAAAAAAAAGACTTTCTACGACGTTAAGACATTGAACAAGGCTGGTTAATCCACACCGTTACCTGGTGTATTTTTAGGTTTATCCAAAGGTGTTCTACTACCAAAACTGAAATAAGGTTTATGTTGGAGATTTACTTTCTCTGGATAGTAATCGGCAGGGCCTATTAAGTCAATGAAGATATTAATATTCTCCTTAAGTTAAAATGTTAACTCTGTTGTAGTTAATTGGGAAAAAGAAAAAAATTCTAGATAGTAGACGCATGATTTACCTGGATTATCGTTAAATTTTGGAGACATCCCCTTTCCAGTGATACTATACTGTGGTCCTTTATCAAAGTTTACTTTCTCAGGGCTGTATGTTCCTGGTGCTACGAACACCAAAAAATAATGCAAATAATACAAATTTAGTGTCACTTATTTTTTTTTTAAACTACAAAAAACTACAAAATTCACTAACCGGGAATATCGTTTGGCTTTTCAGATGGTCCTTTCCCACTTAAACTATATTCAGGACCTTTATTCAAGTTGACTTTTTCTGGGGCATACGCTCCAGGAGCTATAAATAGTGCAAACAAAATACAATGTCTGTTTAAATCATTTTATAACATTGCCAGTACATACCAGGCGTATCGTTTGGTTTTTCCATCGAAGTTCTGAGACCGAAACTGTACTGTGGCGCTTTGTCTAAATTCACTTTTTCTGGAGAGTAAGTGCCAGGAGCTACACAACAATTATATATACTATTTATAATAAATAGTAAGCATCTCGAGATTAAATTTAAACATATATTGGTCCATTTATAAAGTTTGTGCTAATGATGTTATTTATTAAAATATTTATAATAAATTGATACCTGGGACGTCACTAATTTTTTCAGCAAGACCTTTACCACTTAGACTATACTGAGGTCCTTTATCTAAATTTACTTTCTCAGGGCTATAAGTACCAGGAGCTACAAAATGAATATTAATTTAATAAACTGTCTATTAAAATGATTATGAAGAAAAGATCACGATATAGTTACCCGGAGTATCGTTTATTTTTTCGAGAGGCGTGCGTAGTCCAAAACTAAACTGTGGCGTATTATCTAGTTTAACTTTTTCGGGACAGTATGTACCTGGTGCTGTAATCAATATCGTTTTTATTATGCTTAAAGCTGTAACTACTCTAAAGTATAATGCTTTAAAATATTTGTCACGATGTCAAAATACCTGGAAAATCGTTAGGTCTTTCGCTAGGACCTTTGCCACTTAAACTGTACTGAGGACCTTTATCCAAATTAACTTTTTCTGGACTGTACGTGCCTGGTGCTGTTAATTAAAATTTTATACAAAAATGACGTCTCACGATAAATTGTAATACGTAGGTATATGATACTATGCACTTATAGAATCCATACCTGGTGTATCGCTAATCTTATCTAACGGTGTCCTAATTCCGAAGCTATATTTTGGAGCAGAACCCAGTTTAACATTTTCAGGGTGGTAAGTACCAGGTGCTGTAAATAATTTCACAATGTGTATTTATAAGTAACTCGAGTTTTTTATTCGCAGGAATTATTACCTGGAGTATCGTCCGGTTTCTCCTCGTGACCCTTCCCAGTTAAACTGTACTGAGGACCTTTATCCAAATTAACTTTTTCTGGACTGTAGGTTCCTGGAGCTATTAGGTAAAATTAATATCGATTATTCTCTACTTAAACTTTAAACTAATTGCTGTACGGTACCTGGTGTATCGTTCACTTTATCGAGCGGAGTCCTTAGTCCAAAACTGTATTGAGGCGCATTGCTCAACTTTACTTTTTCGGGACAATAGGCACCAGGCGCTGAGGATATTAAAGACGAACTACTTTTTACCATCAACGTCTACTCATTTCGAATCGTTATCGTAGCTACTATGACTTATTTTACATTGTTACAACCTAAATGTTACTTAAATACCAATTTTACAATATATATATATATATATATATATTTATTTATTTATTTATAAAATACCAACAGCAGCGTTTCAAATAACCAAGTCGTTCAACGAACTGTAGTTTTCATGCATTTTCCTTTTCTACAGCTACTATGATCGACAGAAAGTTGCGAATGCTGTTACATCGTCTCAAAGACAAACTATGTAAATATACGTATTTAAATAAATACTACGATCCTTCGATATTTCAGTTCACACGTAAATAAAAGCAGTTTGCCTAGGTTTACAATTAAAGGCTATCTACGTGGCGAACGTGCACCGACGATCAGTTCATTAGTATACATGTAAGCACAGTGCAAAGCTACAAACAGTCAGAATACTCGTTAATGGCCAGATCTGCTTTGTAAGTACATTAAAATCCAATACCTATGTATTAAATGCTTGCCCTCGCTTTCAAATTTTGATATCGACGATCGGGGACGCCGAGTAATATCGCAGTCTTTTTTTTATTTAAACGAAGAATCGCCCTAAGTAAAAGCATAAATTAACTAGTATCGTACCTGAAAAGTACTTATTTAAAATATGTGAGAGAATATATTTGTGTTTACGTGTGTAATTTATTCGGTCTCGGTGGCGACGCGATTAGAAAAGTATTCGTTGGAAGCTTCTTCGATCTCTAATTCGATCGTATGTAATTTGTTATTGCGGGTAGTTTATCGAAGCGTAACTATAGATCCGTATGAGTAACTTAAAATAATTAGTACTCCTTATTAGATCTCCTTGCAAGTTTTTTCGTACGTAGAAGTATATAATTACCAGGGACATCGCTTGGCTTTTCCAGAGCTGGTCTTATGCCGAAACTGTACTCTGGAGCTTTGTCGAGATTCACATTTTCGGTACAATAATCGCTCGGTGCTAGGACGAGATGTAATTAGCGGAGATGTTCGTGTTAATGTGTGTGCGTTCAAGAGATTGCTTATGTGTATCACATTTGACATATAACATATTATTATATATACTTATATCTAATTTAATTAATTAATGGCATAAGTCGATTCTCGTTTTAACAAAGATACGAATGGCTTGAAAAACAAAGAAAAATTCAACTTAACATTTTCCTCGTATATTTCTGTGTGAGATGGAGTATTTTAATTTGTATCACTCACCAGGCGTGCAACTGATCTTCTCGGTTTGAGTTTTTATTCCAAACGAGTACTTCGGTGAATTATCTAAAATTATTTTTCCAGCCTTCTCCGGATTATAGTCACCGGGTGCTGGCGTTACTTCTGGCTTCGCTGATTTCGTACGACCGTGTAACGACGACGCAGGTGCGGCATCTTTTCCTAAATATCCAACATTAAGTCACGTTACATTACGTTTGCATTTATTAAAGTATCACGTGTATACGTGCACGCGTGTAATTGATAACCTACGAAGTTTCGCGAAAGTTAGTCATATAAAGGTACCATTGTTACGGAATGTTACTGCTTCGGAGTTTGATCGATACGCGAATCGGGACATTCCGACTCTCTCGCATGTAAGGCATTTTGCTTTCGCGATATACAATTTTTCTGCGACATCGCGATCATTGATTTATTTATTTAATTTTTTTTATAAAACGTACCTTTTGCGCTAAGCCCAGATACGTTGTACTGGCCAGGTCCTGGACCAGGGCTATCGTTCCTGGCAGCATGTCTGCAGAATATAGGATTAAATATAAACTTGAAAGCTCTTTTTTATAAATTACTAATTTTAAGTTACCACTAAGTAGTAAGCAGTTACTACTAAGTAGTAAGTAGTTGCTACTAAGTCGATACCAAGTTTAAATATGTTTAAATATTATTTTATATAATATTATTAAATATTTATTCATTCGATTAATTGTTACCTGCTTCCGAAAGAAAATGCCGGTGCCCTCCCTCGCTTAGAATCCGGTACAGTTTTCCCTAACGGCATTAGAAAGGAAAGTAGAAACACATGAAGTTCGTCTATTCGCTCGTGGTTCCAAAGAAAAATACTATTATTAAATTTAATTTAAAGATTAATCGGTCTATTATTTATGTGAAAGTTTCGCACCGCGATTATTTGTCAGACCACCAATAATAGCGTTATTAAACCTTTCTTTCTGCGACGCTACATAAGCGTTCCACTTTCTACGGCGTTGTATATCGAAGACCGATGTAGTTAACGCAGAAAGCAAAAAGTGATATAAATATATTTAAATAATTGTTTGTTTATCTTTATTAGTTACTATTTCCATTTCTCCTCACGAAAAACACGCTTCATTAATAAGCTATAAAGTAGAAGTAGAAGTGCCTTTTCTTAGTCAGACATACCGATAAGTGGTGGTAGGGTAACGCAAGCGGGTCCAGGACTACTATACTCGGCAGCGATCGGCCCTCTCCTTTTCGTGGGAGTCCATGGTCTTTGTGTCAGTCCTCCCATATCGTCAAAAGTTCGTTCCTCTTAATCCCACGCAAAGTTTGAAAAAATATACATATACAAAATCGGTCCATAACGTCATCGTACGATCGGCGTTCAAGGAAAGTATATAGAAAATAATGAAAAGCAAATCATTACTGTGCACGTGGTACGCGCGTTACGTTCTCAACGCGTCGGCATGTTTACGTTACGAGTAACGATAATAATAAATCCATGTAAACGGAACTGCCTTTGAAACGAATTTCTCTTACGATTATAATACTTATGAAGCAAACAACGAGATGTTCGTTAAACGAGATCGAGAATTGCGTAATGGAAGCGCGACCTCGAAACTCTGGTCACAGAAACGACTCATGAGAAACCATATAAGAACATGTCCATGGAGAGTATTCACAATCGCCCACCTCTTACGTTTCTTGCTAAGACCCATATCACGAATTGCAAGGTATCGGAGATTGCCCAAATAAATGCAGGCCAATGATGACTCATACCGAACGTATACACCCGTACCATCATCAATGAAGACGATGATGTCTTATTATTATTGAATAGGCGATGCGATAGTTATCAATAAGATAATAGATGTAATAACGCGATAGATATCGATTATTCGTTATTACAATGTCGCTTGATTTATTCGCTCGTTTCGAGCCTTGTCGCCGGAATTACCGTGGTTGAGCATGTTAAAAACCTACCGCTTATGCACCGTGCCGTCTCTTTGTATTTTCATGATAATTTAGTTTAAATACACGGTACAACGAATCACCGTATTGTTGGTATCGATGCGACGGTGCGATAATAACTTGTAATGGAAATGACGGAGCGATCGAATGTATTATCGTTATCGCGTATCGAGATTTCTTCAAATAGAAATTTTATTACGAAAAGCATATGTAAATGGACTAATTACACCGTCGCTTCTCAAGACATATCATTTCTAACTCCTACATATGATGTATGTATCTACGATCTATGATGACTAACAATAAGATTTGGCCGGTGGTCGAAGTCTATTGCCGAATATAGCGAAGCAATAATCATCACCTAATATAGCGAAAATCGTCGGTCAATTTGAACTCGTTATACTGGTATTCGTTAGAATATTCGATCGTTTAATAAAAATTGGTAAAATTCTCGATTAGTCATCGAATGATAATACTCGTGCGGCCATATGTTAAAACGTCCGAGTGCATGTGCATGCATTGAATATCGTTATCCATATATGGGAATGAAAGCATAGTGATAAATGCGTTTAAAAAAATGTACATTTGTATGGACCGAGCATGACCAAAATGAGCGTGAAATGTTTCGCGGGAAGTGCTGTAAATATTCTGCTTTCAGAAGTATCAATGACGTCTACTTTGCACACAATATTATCGTATCTTGCTTATTCTTAGAATATCGTACGAGCTGACCGAAAGAAACATACTTGTTAATTCGACGAAAGGAACATAATATATTTTCGCGTATATTCAAATTCGTGTTAAAAATTAAGTTTAAACAAATTAAAACTATTCTATTTCATATCTTTCGTATTCATAAATTTTAGACCTAATGTTACACAGCAAATCGGCATTAATGAAGCATGTCTGTGACATAATCTTCGTTACTAATGCTACGCGAGCACTGTTAAACGCGCATCATGCTTCTCTGCCATAGATGGCATAATACCTACTTTGTAAGGAGTCAGCGTTTCAAAATATCTGTGACGATAACGGAACACCTTTATAATGTCATCTCTCGATCATTACGAGACCGTATAAACCATATGCCATCGAGAGATCTAGACGGATTACGGTAATGATAATTACATCGATTTGTATCGTATCGACTCTCTGTTAAGGATGCGGGTCAGACATATAGAAACTTTGTGTATAAATTATATAGATTACTATAGACATTGTAACGATAAAAGAAAATTTAAATAAACCCGGTCATTCGTTTCTAAGTCTTTATCACGCGTTTATAAATGTTACAATATTAAAATATAATCGTATCCTGTGATCGTAAATGATATTTTAATAATTACAAGATAAAAATGATGGAATACAGGCATAAAACAACGAATCCTTTGGATAAATTTGTTTAACTTCGATTTCCCGTCAAACATGTCGCGTTCTACACGCGATAGTCGGTATGTTAGGGATATAACGTCGTATTTACCTGACACAGATAAAATGCTTACCAAGGATGTAGAAGCCGCGCGCGCGCGCGAATAGAGCAAGCGAGGGAGTGTAGCACTACTATAAACGAGCGAGACGTGCTTCTTACGCCAGAGATTCGCTTCGTGAATTCGATCGTTTGTTGAGAAAACGATGAAACACCGCTCTCTTGACGAGGATACCACCACTCATGAGACGCGTCAAACAACGACTGAAGCGCAAAAGTCCTTAACACGTGTAGTAGACGTATCTCGGCATTGCTCGTTTCCCTGAATACTTCCCCTACTCTCTGGTGATCGCACAACTTTTGAACGCAGGCGCCCTTCTCGATTTCGTCCTCTCTTTCTCTTTTCCTTATTTCTTTCTTCAACCTTCAATTTTTTATACGTAGGTACGCGCCGATAATTTTATCGATATTACTTTATCGCTAAACCAAGTCTTAAATACATTTTAATGGGTCGTTTAAAATGTAAAATTGATGTTCCAGTAATGATGATAACGTAAACATGAGGTGTGATAAATTTTGATATTGATTTATTGTTTGTTTCACTGATCGAAGCGTAAATAAAGTCGAAGATTCTGGTAACATGTTTATGAGACCTTCATGTAAAAGATGATTAATAGAGACAAATTCAAATTTTCATTTATAATTAATGTATTATTTATTTTTATTTGTGCTACATGTATATGCATATACATATACA
>JAIFRP010000008.1:552738-570124 GCA_032403825.1 Odynerus spinipes | reverse complement strand
ATATTAACTTTCTTTTGCAAAATCTTATTGCGAAAGCAAATCGAAAGTTTACTATCCCATAAAATGTTCACACTCTTACACGTTCCAATAAAACGGGACACTACAATCTTTCTTTCTTTTTTTTAGGTAGGTTCACCAATTGAAACTCACGTTCTCTCCGGCACCTCGTCACCGGATGGCGTGAGTCCCTAATTTTAGCCGATTTTTGCCCTGAGCACAAGATAAGGCAAGGCCAAAAATGTCGAGGATGGAAATCAGAACCATTGGGGTGCGTAGGTTGCGAAACGGAGTACATCCAATAAAGGAGCCAAGGAGACATCTGTCTTACGTCGGTACGTAATCAGTCAAACGTGACATTATAAAATACGATAACTGATTTTTTCCAAAGTCGTATTGTAGAAAGAATACGCTTGGAATTGCGATGATTCCCATTGAAGAGATAGAGAAAGAAAGAAAGAAAGAAAGAAAGAGAGAGAGAGAGAGAGAGAGAGAGAGAGAGACCGATGTCCTTGCAGAAAAATAAAATGACAAAATGCGATCAATATTTATGTAACTCGATCGTGATTCATCGGCTTAACGATCACCAATCATGAAATCCTCCTTATAGGTAGATCGTCGTATATCGTTCAGCATAATCGAAAGAAAAACCTCTCATGTCTTCTAATCCCTCCTCTATAATCGTATGCATAATCAACGCATCTATATTAATATCGACGAGTCAACGGATCAACTTTGTTAATACATATTAAACATCCAAGGGTACACGCGTTAGCATAAATATAAACCTGATAAACCACGTGGTTGGTGACACTATAATCATCCGATCATTTATGGCCATTTCTATTACGTGCACCGAATACTGAACGTGCGGGACAATTGATGTAGGTCAATTATTGAATTAAATTCGATTATTAAATTAAATGCGAACGTTCGATCATTAGCATTCTTCCAAACAATTCATATCGCATTCAATTACTGACATAAGAGATGCGTTCTTAAGTGCGAAGACGTATACTTATCGCTACAGATACATTCATGCATGCGTTCATGGTAATGTGAAAAGCACTACTGTTGCAGCACTGTCTGACACTTGAGCATGGTGTGTTCGTTCCCCTCTCCCTTCTTGCTGACATCACGGTAGAGGAGAACCGGTCAGCAACGTTTGTATCGTGATGTCAGTTCGCCCGAGCTGGTACTAACCACACGAAGAATTTTTACTTCTTCTCGGTATATAAACTATATACGCATTGTAATGGGTCAAATTAGTTGGGAATTATAAAATTGATTATCGTAAATAATCATCAGTTTATACAGCGTCACACTTGTTATAGCACACACTGTATTCCATCCTCCCAATGAAGATTTTCTTAATATTATAAAAAGTGAAGTAAAAGTGTATTATTTTTTTTTAAAGGTGCACGATAAAGGATCGAAATTTGGAAAAAAGATTATGTTGGTGTTATAGGAATGAAGGAGTGGAGCACTGTGAGATAAAAATTTTGAATTACTTGTTAATAGTATTTTAATACAAAAAGGTTGGTCTTATTATGATATGTCATAGTACATACAACAATAAGAAATAGTTGATAAATGAGTATTCGTCTAATTTGTAACAAGTATATATAAATAGTACATCGACAAGAGGATAGATTGTTACATTATTATACGTATACGAGTCTCTTTGTAAATGTAACGTTTCAAACCCGAATTAACGCCAATGACAGGAAATGCTCATCCGGATGGCACGGCTATCACTGTACCACCGTAGAATCATAATGAATGCCACCTGTTGAAATTAAATATTTGTTCAATGAAATTCTTCTTTCTCTTTAACGATATTCAATGTCTAATTAACAAGCATAAAATTTTGTTGCAAGAAAAAGTCCCCCTTTTTCTGACGCTTGTTCCAGAAATTAATTGATACACTTGTTTGATACGTCGGTTGTGTTAAGATGACATCACTGTCAGGGCCGTACTAGGATTCCACCCACGCTTTCGTAGAACGCATAATTCTTTCACTAGTTCCGTTTTTTAAGTTCGAACTGTACATCGTAGATCAACGATATCCTTTATAACTGTACTTTAATTTTGCAGGAATCGTTCTCAAGTTTGACCACAAATTAAAATGGATCCAGAAGAAGAGGCTTTGCAGATGCATTTATTACGAGAGCACGGTCCATCCGCTACCGGAATACAAATTTTGTACAAACTTCTAATGGAGAGTTTGCAAGGAAACGATTTGAGAGCATTCAAAAGTCTCGTTGGACAAGATTCGAAAAAGCAGCAGCCCATCATCAATGTAAATTACGTTTATCCAAATCGCTCGGAGGAAACCTTATTGGACGTTGCATGTAAAAGTGGGCGAACAGAGTTCGTTGAATTCCTATTAGAAAACGGTGCGAATCCAAATAGAGTCAACGAGACTCATAATCGTGCACCGATTCATTTCGCCGTTGAAGCTGGCCACGTGGCCACGTTGAAAGTACTATTAAACAATCGTATGATTAACCCAAACATAGAAGCTGGCCAACAAACGGCGCTTCATATGGCCGTGAGGAAGAATCATTTAGAATGTGCCGAATTGCTTCTGGAGAATGGCGCGAGTCCAAACATCCCTAATAGCAAAGGTCTTACAGCTCTTCATTTGGCCGCTATGAAAGCTCAGAGGGACATGGTAAATGTGATACAACAAAAGAGCAAGCAATCGCTCGATTTGGATAGTTATAAAGATTATAACGGTCAAACGACTCGCGAAGTTTTGCAAAAGAAATTACCAGACCTGATACTACCACCGGTTACGAATAGAAACGTTAACGTTCACGACCTACGATATTATCTAAATGCAAATGACGAAGTAAATTTTTTGAAATCTTTAGAAAAGCTAAACGACGAGTCTCTGATCAACGATGTCGACGAGTTGCTAGAAATGGCAGCTGAACGTAACTTTCATAAAGTTGTTATAGAGCTACTCGATAGAACGCGGGGAGGTACGCGTGACCTATCGAAAGCTGCTATTACAGCCGTCCAACAAGCTAATTGCGATATTCTTCGCGAATTACTAAAACAAGACAGCGAGCTTGCTAACGAACTTATTCTCGATGCTTGCTTAGAACTTGGAATGCCTGAACAACGACAATCGAGCACGTCCGATCGGATAGAATGTTTGAAATTGATTCTCGATCAAGATAACGTCGATGTTCGTTGCACGGATAGTGAGTATCGTTAATTTATTTATTTTCCCTAAATATAGAGATTAACAAACCACATAATACGTGTTCCGTTTTGTAGGCAAAGGAAATACACCGTTGCACTATGCAGCAAGAGCTGGTTGTCGCGAAGCAGTAAACTTATTATTAGAGAAGGGAAGTTACATAGGTCATATGAATAAATTCAACGTACCGCCGATCGCGGACATTCCGTTGAATACTTTGGCCGAATATTTCGACGATTGCCTGGAGATGAAAAAAGATCGAACGAACGAGTGCACCATTGAATTTAATTATCGGTGCTTGATGCCTCATAATACGTCGCACCCTTTCATGCAAGACCGAAATGGAAAAAATTCTTACATCTCTCGCGATTACTGCGAAATGGATACGCTTCGATACATGTCCGAAAATAGCGCACTTAAACACCTCTTGAAACATCCTCTTTTATCGTCGTTTTTACATCTTAAATGGTACAGAATACGCCATATATTTTACATCAATTTTGCATTTTATATATTATTTTATTTATTACTCAATACATACATTTTACGCATAACTTACAACAACGACGTGGATAATACAACTGATTTAAAAGTAGATGAAAAGGAAAAGACAGATTTAGAATATATTGTATACACTGGACGGAACGGTGGTGATCTCTTATGGGTCATGACATTCGTAGCCTTATTTTTACTGACTGTCAGAGAAATTATACAATTGATATCTTCGCCCTGTTATTACGTATCTAGTTTAGAAAATTGGCTAGAAATGGCCTTAATAGTTTTAGGCTCGTGTTTGTTGAACGGCGCTGGTCCCGAAGTTGGTGCCGTAGCTATATTATTATCTGCATGGGAGGTTGTTATCTTGATTGGTCAATATCCAAGAATGTCCACCGGTATCGAAATGTTTAAAACGGTATCGTGGAATTTTATGCGCTTCTTGTTTCTTTACGCCTTCTTGATATTAGCCTTCGCTCTTGCGTTCTTTACTCTCTTCAAGGACGGTGGCGATGAGAATTTTCCCGATCCAGGTCACTCGCTTTTTAAAACTATAATCATGCTTACCGGAGAGTTCGATGCCAATGATATACCTTTTATATCGCACCCAGTGCTAAGTCGTTTCGTCTTCGTACTATTTGTTTTCTTAATTGCTATAGTATTGTTTAATCTGTTGAACGGTTTAGCAGTCAGCGATACCGCTGACATTCTTGGAAAGGCTGAGCTTATCGGTTTAATATCCAGAATACGTCTTATCTCTTACATCGAAAATGTTGCTACCGGCACACCCTCCTTACGCAGATTTCGATGTTTGTCCGGCATAAATTCTTACGCATGGAATCCATTAACTTTCCTGGTAAGGAGAATTCTTTTATTTCCAAGTTACTTGAAAAATGGAAAACTCGTTGTCAAGCCTCATGATAACTTTGAGGACTGTTGTCCTGTTAATTGTTACGGGAAATGTTTACCCACCAATGTCTCAAATACAGATTCACCTATTTTAAGAATAGATTCGTACATCGTTAAACAAGCAAAAGAGATTTTGTTACGTAGAAGACAGGCATCAGAAAGTGAAAAGGTATTTACTGTATTGGAAAGGATAGAAGAAAGATTAGCAACGCTCGAATCGACGTTAAATATTGTGAAACGAGCGATGGAAAATAATAATGTTAATATCGAAATGCAAAATCGAGTTCAACAGTCAACTTGGGATTGAATCCTACTTGTACGTCAAAATAGAAAGTATAACAATCATGTGAATTAAAATTTTTTTTATTTTTGTGATAAATACGCATTTAATTATTAATCAAATCTATTCTGTACATTAAAGGTAAAAAATATTGTATTTTATTATGCATATATACAATATGATTTGTTCATTCTACAAACTCTATTTTATAAAAAACATTCTTCTCAATTTGTATCTATTTGCTTCTTTTTATCAAACGTTAATCACTTTTATAAAATGTTTGAATACCTGTTAAAGTAATTTTCAAAATAAAGAGAATCTATAGTTTATACCTTCAACCAGAAATGTCTTGTTGTGTGGTTGTTTTATCTCTTCCTCGTTGCACCAAAATTTTAGTATAAAATAAATTGAAATCCAACCTAATATAAAATTAATTGTTAATACATACATTTCTTTGAATAATGTCTATAAAAAAACTCACCGGCAAAGAACATTAAGTAGTTTTTCATTATTATTATCACAACCTAAATCACAAATTCTATCTAACAAGCGCATCAATGCTTCCGTAAACTTATTATCCAGCGCAAGAATAGTTTCTTCAAAGCTTGGTGTAAAAGTTTTTGACGTAGAACCACCTTCCATCTAAATAATAAATTATAAAGATATTATTTAAATACTACCCCAATTACATGTTCGCTGTAGTAGCACAAGCATTTTTGTGCAATACAGAGCAGGAGTACTAAAAAATGAATGAAAGTATAAGCATGTTTTATATTAAAATATATGAAGTTATTTACAATAAAATATGTAATATTATGAATTAAACAATCAAATTGTAATCTTACCACATAAAATAACAGTACCATCGAGCAGTCATAATGCAGAACAAATTCTAAACTCAAATTTTAATTTACAGTTTATGTTCCTTTTATACCCTTTTTATGATAATATTAAAATTATATATAGAAGGTCTGAATATATACATAAAAAAATTTTAAATACTTTTTCTTCCATAATGCATGCTTGTCCTCAAAATTTTGTTCAACTCAAATATTACAACAAATCGTATATTACAAAAAACATATTAACCGTTCAAAGTATCATGATAAGTAGTAGCAAAATGGAATAAGATAGAAAATTACTTTCTAACTTTTAACACATTCAACGCTACCACTGTGATTGACAGAAGTGTAAAAATAGTAATACGTGACAATTCTTTCCAGTACAATTCAAAATTCATACAAAATTCGATATACATGCAGTATCGAATGTGTTAAAAAAAGAAATTGATCATAAACAGAATATATACCTGATTATTACATATAATATTTTTGGTCAACTGTAATGATTATTGAAGCAATTGTAATCTTTATTTTCTCTAATAAATAATTTTACCATGTGTGCATATTATGAAATAAAATGGCATTAAGCATTTTCTGATTTTGTAAGTATGAAGAAATTGTGAAGTTATATGATAATGAATATATCGTTTATATTGTGTATATTATGTATTAGAGATATATTGTATAGATGAAAATGAAAGAATTTCTGAAAGAATTTACAAAGTGTTTGTTTAAATGCATTTGCGTAAATATTTAATTTATACACTTAATGTTATATCATTAAGTATAATTTATAAAGCCAAAGTAATATTCTTAATATATTATTATAGCAATTGTCATTAATAATTCACAGGCTATAGAAATCATATATTTGACACTATGATGCTTGTGAATTCATAAACTTTTTCGAAAAAGACACACTTTAAATAAATTTAAAGCAAATAAATATGCTAATGTTTTTATCTTCACAAAAATAGATATGAAAGATATGCCAATATTTTGTAGTAATTTTTTCCTCATGTTATACTACAAGCACATGTTCATAAATTATGTAACAACTAAATAATTGATATTAAAAATCTGTAAAATAAATAACTCAATCATAACAAATTTTTTGAATATTATTAGCTACGAACTTTATAAAAATAACAAAGATTTAAAAAATGAAGATAGTAGTAACTCCTGAGAACATATAATAATATTAAAATTTATATTAATAAATAAAGAATACATTTTTAAAATGTATAATGAATATATTAACTACCTACAATCATGAAACATAATATCATGCAGGTTTAAAAATTAATATAAGTGCTATGTTCATTTACCCTTTGCAGATGAGTGAAATGATGAACAGAAAATATATACTCATTTGCTGGAAACAAGCTTCATGATTCTACTCTAAAAAATGCATATTGTTGAAGCAAACTTATAATTTTAACAATGTACCTCAGATTCATAGACATCGTCTTGATTGGTACCAATCATGGAAGTCAATTCAGCATCTATGTAGTAACGGCTCATACGCTTAAGATCAGCAAAATATTAAAATTTAACTTATTACAATCATTATTTTTAATGCAAATTTTTGGTATCATAAAATGTAATTTATAATATTTGTCACCTTATTTAACTATGCTATGCCATGTAGGATTACTGTGGCTTTACAAACAATACCAAATTATCACAAGTATTTTACTAAGTGGACTAGAAACATCTTTTTCTCTAATATTTCGTGTATTTCTGTACATTTGAAAAACATAGCTGTTTCAAGTATGGTCAATTAAATAATAAGACAACTTAGTGTGAGTTTGTATAAGATCATCAAAGCATATTATATGATAAATGAATAAAAGTGATATAAAATATATAGTATATGTATGTATAATGAACTTACCTGCATAAAATTGCAAAATTCAATACAAGTTGCACAAATGCCAGTAATACAACCAAGAAGATCAGGATCTGTTAGCATACACTCTTTTAAATAACTATCTTGTAAATCTTGATGGACACTAAGAACTTCATCGACATTACAAACCTAAATAAAGATTACGATAATATACTAAAAAGAATGAAAGTTAAGAAAATAATTTAAAAAGATCTTTTGAAAATAAAAACATACTTTGCTCATTTTATTTATGAATGTTAACCAATTTGGTTCTATAACTTCAATCATCATATAATATTCCAAATGTTGAATGCAATCTAACATTCGTTGCCTGAGTGAAAATGTTTGTCTATATGCCATAGCTACTTCGTGTGTGAAGGTTTTTGCTATTTTATTACTAATCCATACTCTGTAATTTTTGTAGTCAAGATATTAATGGAAACATAAGATCTTTCAAAACGTATTAATAAGAGTAAATTCATGCCTCATTTTATATCTAGTGTATTAAATTTTCTCACCTACATAAGATTCTTTCTATATATTTGCAATGTAATAAATGTCTAAATAACATCTGATAACATGCAATTGCTTTTCTGTTTATAATTAAAGAAACAGGCCACTTTACTTCATAATTGAATACAAATGCCTCTAACCCAGTTAATGTTTTATCTGCTTGGAAACAATATTCTGAAAGGCAAATAATCTACATGGTTACTATTTATTGTAATATAAATTAATCAAAATAAACATACAAATTACCTTTTTCTTCTCGTGTTTGAATAGAAAGTATTCTAAACATTTGAAACTGCAGATCATATGGAAGCAATTCTGGCTTTAGATCATCTTTATATGGGTCCAAATCAGCTGTGGACATACGTAAAGCAACTTCAAGGAGAGATGCTATTCTATGTAAAACAATATCATACATATTTTTGTTTAGTTCTGCTTCGCACAAGTTCATAAACTGAACCTGAAATGCAATTATATATGTATTTACAAAATTACTTTAATAAAAGTGCTAATACAAGCCATGTATAAAAAACAAAATAGCAGAAATAATCAATAAAATAAAAATTGTGAATTTTCTCCATTTATAAATAAATTACCACAAAATCTCCTTGAGCTAAAAGGAAATAACTCTTTACACTACGTAGTCTACCCATTAAGTCATTCTCTTCCATTAAAACTTCTAATAAAGTTTTTGCTGCTTCTGAATATGCTCTATCTATTGCAGTGATATAGTTTTGCCCTCTATGTTCATAAGTAAAAGGCTCTTGCTTACCCCATTTTATTGTTTTTCCTGTATATATTTAACGCATTTAGTAATAGAAAATCAGCATAAAATTTAATTTTTTTAAATACATACCACATTGTCTAATCACATTGAAATATTTTCCGGTTCTAAGAATTGTTTGTGCATGATCACTAAGGAATACTGGTATTCGTTCTGATCTCATTGTATACCGTTTCTCCCAATAATCTGCAGAATAATCTACTGGAAGTTCCTCTCGTTGAATAAGCTCATTATCTTCCACAAGAAACTATTGCATATATACATTACAAACAGGTACTAAGTATCATAAGAATAATTATAAAGAATATACATATGACACATACTTCTTCATACGGGTCACGAATTACACCTTTGTAAACCCATTTTTCTAATATTTGCATATAAGGCACACTAGCTGCTTGAAGTAAAAATAAACATAATTCTTTGGATTTTGCTTCACCACTGATATTATTTGCTTGTTCGTGGAGAAGACTTAATACTTTTCCACCCCTAGCATTTGCCTAAAATGAAGAAAACTCACATTAATTAAAACAATACTAATATTAATTAAATTGAAGCTTGCATATTTTCACCAGCCTTGCATATTGTGGATGTAATTTGTGATAGTATAGACATAGTGGACATAGTAGGTTGAATATAAAACCATAATTTCTGCAAATTGAGTTTGTTACGAACATGTTCCATTTCCAATTGCACAACAAACAACTGAAATAACAAAATAACATTACAACTTAGTATTTATTATTTACATATAATTTTATAGTACTTCTACTATTTACCAAATAATCTTTCAATAAACATCTTATAGCCCCTCTTAAAGCGTGATTGACTTGTCCATCTTCCGATGAAACTTTCTCCTCGACAAATCTAATTGTCATAGAATAATAAGATGCCAAAGGAAGTATTTGTTGAACCAATTGCTTGAATGATATGCCTAAATAAAACTTGAATTTGTATTCTTGTAAAAATAATTAAAGAATTATATAATGTATTGAGTCTTACCAACATCAGATGATATACTAAATGTTCTAACACCGTAAGGGTTGATCAAAGGCTCGCAAATGATATAAGTTCCATCTATACCCTTCAAACAATATAAAATATCCCAAAGCAATATAGACTCTTGAGAGACAACCGGTACGACTTCTGTAAAAAGTTATTGATTCTTTGAAAATATATAAGTTAAATAATATTTTTAAATTATTATTATTATAAATAGGGGTTTGCAAACTTTGGCATAGCGTTGCATTTCCTTCACAATGAAAATCCCAAGACATACGAGGCCTCTCTGTTATCCAAATGTGTTTCAAAGCAGCATCACTTTTTTTAGTGACTGAAACAACTTGCTTATTTAATTTTCTTTCTCCTTCTACAGCAGCTTTTATTACATTTTTACAAATCTGTGATATGAAGAATATTAAATATAGCTTTATATATTTGTAAGTTTAACAAAAAAATAGTAATAATACAACTATTATTATAATTGTGATGGAAACAAAATTGTGCATATAACAAACCTGTGGTAAATCTTCTTTTGTAATAGCAGAATTTTTTGGTGCAGTACCTGACAATAAAGTTGCCTGCTTTGCCAAATAAGTCTTTAACTCTTTATCTTCAGATATGTATTCCAAAAGTTGCATAAACGGACCCAGCAAATCTGCCCTATAAAATGTAATTCTTTAATGTATTAAAAATTATCAAATCATCATGAATATGTAATTGAAAATGTAAACAGAGTAACTAACTTCTTAGATTTTAATTCTTCATATTTTTGCAAAAATAATTCTGGAAATGGGGAAGTTTTAGTTAAACGGCGAACACAGCTCTGGGAGGCAACAACATTTAAAGCTCCTGTAGTTACAGTACTTTCCCTTTGCAACTTTTCTACAAATTTTTCAGGTGCTGCTGTGGATCTTATAAACAAACACAAATATTGACATGTTGTACGATAAACTTAACAATTTCATGATCACTGTATAATAAAAATAAATATAATTTTTGTTAACTATACAAAGAAATAAAATGTATGCTCACCCTAATAAACCAATTAATTCCACTATTAAATGATGCACTTTAAATTCGCTCATTGTTTCGAATTAAAAAGTAAACTTCGGAAACTTATTGTACGACTATTACAAAACTGTAACAATTATTCCTGTATTCATATAAACGACTTTAAATTAATGTTTACACAAGACGTTATTTTAAATATCCGCTATTTGCATCATACACCTACTACCACCTACTATGTAATGTCATTACTGGTCATTACATCGGTAAAGTTGAGTACAGTATGTTTTTCCGATTGAAGTATGCCATCTAGTAGTAGATCTAGTAGTAGCTATAGTAAACAAAAAATTATAAAAATGGTCTGTTTATTCGAAGTTACTTTTAAAAAAACAATATTATTTGTAATTTTAAAGAATTTACAGCTAAGGGAAAATAAAACCCCGAGCCGAACTCTGAGGTGACCGAGGCGCTACCTAGTAGTGCCCTCGTCATTTCCAGCGAATATATTATGAAATAATACCAGTACAAAATGTGAAAGGACGTTACAAAATACTGGGTCCAAAAGTATGAAGTTTATGTGTGAAAACGCGACTTTTTACCGGCATATATCGAGTGACATACTTCCAGGATTACGTCTAATTGCGATACTACACACTTTCGAGTTATTTTTTAAATAATTCTATAATAGCAGACTGGCTTTATTACGCCAATTTTGCAATGAAAAGTTCGATTCACATTTTTGGTTATGTCAATATCATATTACAAATCTTACACATTACCTATAAGAGAAAATAAAAGCTTATTTCATCTTTGTATTTGGAATTTTTATCGGTGATAAGTGTATATACATACGAAAAAAATCGACGTTGTATTTATTTAATATAATATGTATGCTAATAATATGAATTCAGCTTAATACTTCTATGGCGTCCAAGTGGTGGAAAACTAAAATAATTTAACGATCAATTTTTATAATAAAAAAATGATTTATTTTATTATTCTTTTTATTTATTCAAATTTACTCATTCGAATATTGTATTAAGTCATGAGTGTGTTATATAATATTTTTACTCTTATAAGAAATTATTATTAGAGAAATGAGAAAACATTTAAAATTTCTCATAATTTATTAAAAAGTGCTTGGTATCTGCTTGAAGATTAATTATGAGAAAGAATTTGGGTCTTCTAAAATATGTGATTAGAGAATACACCTTAGGTTTAATGTAAATGTCTTAACTCAAGAAGAATAAAGATATAACATTTGCTTAATATTTACCACTGTTTATATGTACCCCTGTATCCATTATACAAGATACATGCTAGAGTAAAAACTGAGGCAGGACTGGCTAGCTATGACCTAACATCATATTCCATTCAATAGAGTCTATTTACTTTGTATTGCACTTGGATTTTGATATGATCTGTAAAGTATATACTTTCAGCTTAGTAGTCAGTGTCTGTTACAATGCAAAGCACTGTTTTAATTTTAAATGCTTTACTTGGCACTTGCAATACATTAAACTATATTGTGCGAAGAAAACTAGTATTTCCTTCTTGTTTTATTAATATAATGAAATACAAGTATTCTCAATTTTTTTTTTAATGTTTCATCCTATATTTCCTTTTTTTATGTTTTAATAATAACTAATGCTAATTAATTATTTATAGACAATTATTTTCATATTTAAATACAATTGTTTATTTGTTAATTATTATATAACTCCTATGTTCTTATCTCACAAATAAGAATCCAGAGTTTCTATGTTCACATGTACCGACAAAGTCCTATCTTTTATAGATCACAAAGCAGCAAAAGGATATAATAATTATTATATTATTGACAATCTATGAAAGATAGCCAGTATTAAGTTATTAATATTACAATATCAATATATACAGGAACCTAAAAGGTGGGATGGTATGGGCGGCTTCATTCAACGGAATGCAACATTTCTTTTAACGTCTGGTATCTTGCAAGCGATATCGATAGAAATATTTCTTTGATGACATTTAACAAAAAGCTTATTTTTCATAGATATAAATTATAAAATCACAATACTTCTATATTATGTTTAATAGCTAGAATAATGTAAATAACATTTGAATGCATTTTCTTTAAATTCATATATAAAACATTATTGCAGAATGTCCACATTTAATTCCATAAAAGTAGAATGCAACAAAATTACACAGAACTTTTAACATAGAAGTATTGCTCTAAGCTATAATAGCAACAATTATTTTTATTTTGAGTATCCATAATTTGGCATACACACTACATGATGGCGTATCTGTATTAAGTATAGTATTTTAATCTATTGCACAGCAGTGACAATTTTAATACTGATTGAAAGAATACATTATCAGTACTGTAATGCACCTGTACGCTGTTGTACCCGTTTTAGATTAAATATCTTTACGTTTTTTTAAATATATTCAATATAAATAAAAAAAATTTTCAAAGAAACCTATCTTATGCTGACACAATTGACTGAAAACATAAAAGTAATCAAATATACTGATATAACAGGGATTCTATTATTTGGAATAAATAACTCTATCAATGAATAATATTATTTAACAAATTCAAAATAATATAGTAACGTTTTAAGATTGTATTGCATATGTGTATATATACCAAAATATTTTAAAGATTGATTATAAAGTGTAACAAACGTAATACCTAATACTTTAACTGAAAAGAGCTACATTTTTGTGTATATCATAAGATAGGCTACTTTAAATACATGTGATAATTTATTAAATTATAGATTTATTATTAGACATTTTCTGATTTTTCTTAAATGTACGAAATTGCGGAATACTCCTGCATCAATTTCACAAATCGAAATCTAAAATCACAATCAATTTGAATCATAGTCCTTTTTATTTAATAAAGCATTTTGTACTATATGGATTTACACAACAATATACGTATGTATATGTGTACATTGTACGTCGTACATTGTACATTTGTGATATATACCTTATAGCTTCAAACACAGATACATACCATTATTTTATTTACATAATTAAAAAAAAGACATTTGTTTACTTCCACAACTCTATAAAATTTCAAGTGAATACCGTCATAGATATCTAGTACTTTCACTTTTGCAATTGTAAACCAAACTAAAGTGTTTGAAAACAATTTACATTTTATATAACTAGAAATGTAGATATAGAATCTTCGATTGACTAGTATTTTACTAGCAAATTGCATAAGTGTTCTTTACTTTTATAGCTACATCTTTGTTGCACCTTTATATTTATATATCTAGCTGAATCAATTTTGTTTGTAATGCTCAATCCATAAGAATATATCAAAACATTTTATTTTAACAAAAGTGTGTCTTTTTGTTTATACATAATGTATGCTTTTCAACTTGAAAACTAATCATTATATCTTATATTACTGCATCACAAGTTTTATAAATTGCACAGAACCTTTTCTTGTACAAAATAACGACTTTATGCTCCAAATTGATGTTAATAATACAGCACTATAGAGTTCTATCTGACTAGTTGTAAGAATCACTAGATTTTAATCACTTGTGAATTATTGGTTATTTATAGGAAAAGCTGCATAATATTTGCATTACAGTAAGATCATCATGATCAAAAATAATATTCCATTAAGATATTAATAAAATACGTTATTTAATTTTCAATAAAAAATATTTCAAAATAGATTTATGGACTACATTTTTGACCATACGCATACCTGTAATTGATCAACAATGTAGAAAAAGAGTTCAACATAAGATTTTTAGAATATTAAAATAAAGTAATAATTTACTGATCTTTCAAAATAGAAAAATGCAGCTTATAATCGGTGATCTATGACTCATTTCAACTTTACGTTTATTTCACTCGAATGGAACGATATTAAAGATCGTGATCAATTTCATAAATCTCCTTGCAACTTATGATCACAGTTTTTAACAATTCTAGTATTGCACAGTATGAAAAATTGAAACTTGATAATTGTATTAATTATAATGTATGTTACCCATAAATACACTATATACCCAGTCTAAATTATTAAATTAATATGATGCACAAATAACCTGGACGATGTTACTAGAAAAATTGTTGCATTCTGTTGATTCCTGTAGTGGGCTTTTAAAGACTAGCATACTCGCCCGGATTAATGGTTACTTCAAAATTATCTTCTATGAGACAAATATCTGCTTCCTTTGCAATTTAAACTGTAAATAAGATATACTGATCAGAGTTGTAACTATTATTACACAAATGAATTTGTGTTTAGCATCAGGAATAAATTATTGTTTGAGTGCTTTACATTGTATGCAAAATTGCTAAATAATCCAATAAATTGATACATAGTTCTAGCATTATTACTGTATTTCATTTACATGTATATATACGCGTGAGCACGCGCAAATGATTTATATGTGTAATTGTGTGTATCAAGTATAATTTAACACTCAATGACATTGCATAATCAAAGTTATAACAAAGCATTGTTTTGCGGCCCTCGAACACTTGTTAACACATTCAATTGTATGCAATTTAATTTTCGAAGTAATTTTTAGTGCACAAACAGTATATTTAATATTATACCATTTCTTCTAAATGCTTTATATACATAAAATATTATGTATTGATATAGTAATTATATAAGATAAATAAATATAATTTTTCTCGTTTCTCATCGAATTATTCATCAAAATAAGTTGAATTTATATTATAAGAGTGTAAAAAAACATGCTGAGATAAAAATATTACGCAACTTTGTAATAAAGTGTTATTTCTGACTAATGTTATTCGAGCGCTTTATGAACTTTTTATACTGATTGTACACTGAAAATAGGAATATTTACAATTATATTCGGCCTATTGCAATTTGTAAATTATACACCCTAAAAATTGAAAAATGTGTAATATCATAAATAACGATAACTTAATTCAAAATGTGATTTTAAAACAAAATTTTACGCGATCACATACCAAAGTAACATAGTGCTGTGCTTCTCTTATAAAATAACAATGAATATCCATTCCTTTCAGCAAAGTTTTTAAGTTCTAATGAGCATCTCAGATCACTAAGAAGGCTGTATTCATCCAAGAAGGTATCACACTCCCAATTAGCTGTGGTAGAATTGTCTTGATTGTAATGTAAGCAAAGACTTGGGAAATTCTGAACACTAATTCTCACGATTCTCTGCTAACTACTGTAGTGTCCGGTATAGGTCTGAATCTGCGACACCTGAAATTTTAAGCATGTTTGTATCTATATTAATACAGTTGTATGTACATATATCATTTTCCAGTGACAAGAAACCATACAATTATTTTTATAATTTCTTAATGATATATGTTAATTAGCTTATCAATATTTTGTACCTAGCATTATTTTCTGTTACATGAGGTGGAAGAGTTGCCGGTGGTGGTGGAGGTTGAGTATTCTGTGGGCCACTGCTATCAGAATCATTATCACTACTTTCTTCTGTTCTTTTACCTCCTTCTCCTAATAGATGCGAAGGTACACCTCTAGGGAAACATCTTGGCAATACTTCAGAATTTGGCCTCATTCTACGTTGTGGTCTTTGGAATCGTAAATTTAGTTGACTGGCATCCGTTACATATTTTTCACTTTGTCTTCGACGGCGCAGTGCTGGTGTACAACCAGTTAAATTTTCATCTTCTGCTGAACTAGCTGATGTTAAGGGTGACATATTTGGTCTTGCATCGGGTAAAGTAGCACAACGACGAAGTGCAGGTGCCTCCATATGCACCGTCAAGGGTTTACCTTTGATAGCTAAAATGTAGTAGCATTAGTATTGACAAATTTACGTGCAATATTATTTGCGAAAATTATAACATATTAAGTATTAAGCAAAGTATCGTTTACAGCTATATAATATGATATGAAAATAATACGATAATATTAAATTATTTAAATATCAGATAGTATGATAAAAGCGTTATTATATCAATTTTGAAAAACAAATAACGACGCGATACAATAGAATAATATGCTAACTTTTTAATTAAAAGAAAAGCAATATATCTTTGTGATATAAACATTATTTAAAACAAAATGCATAAGGTTAGCATTCTAGCATCTCATAGAATTAACATACTAATAATTAAAACAAATTATGCAACAATTAATATACTATGATGATAAATATAAATATTATTTAAAAACAATATAATTCTTTCTAGTTTTAATTTTGTTTAACGGGAAAATCTAGCTAATGTAATAGGAAAAGTTATACAATTACGAATGTTTCTACATTGTAAAGTATTATAATCTTACATATTTTCAATGTACTACAACACATTATGTCTTCATTAAGTGTTATTAATAAGGTGTGCGATCTGTCTTTCTGACCTATCTAAGATATAGAAAATAAAAACATTATAATGCACTCAAATATGAGAAAAACTTTGAACTTACATACTAACTAATAATAGGATATAT
>JAIFRP010000008.1:533829-552704 GCA_032403825.1 Odynerus spinipes | reverse complement strand
AAGAAGTATTTTACTAACTAGTGTCTCTTTCCTTAGTTATAACCATGGGTGCTGGTGATTTTTCTACTTCACTTCCTGTCCCAGTCCGAGTATTTGGTGTATTAGTTTCAGGAGTTGATTCCGATATTGAGCATCTAGGACTCTTCACTGGTATTGGTATTTTACTGTGAGTACTATACGTTCTACAAGGTGTTTCTTTCTCTTTATTGTCCTTATATTCACGGAGTGGCACTGAATTTGGAACGCTGGTTACGGCAGTGGTAGCACCAGACTCCTTGTTCGAAATATTGTTAATAGGCACCCGATTTTCAGTTGCATCATAATATACTGATGGTTCTTCAGGTCCTGGATTAGGGCTAGCTGGACTACCTGCAGTACCGTTTGTTAATTTTTCTGCAAATTAAGATAATTAAATTCAAGATATAAATTTTTCGTCAATTTTTATATGAATACAAAAAAAAATAGAAATAAATTTTAGACAGTTATTAATGTACGAATACAATACGTAGAACTCAAAACGATATCACTATTTAAAGTAAAAATAAAAAGTTAACACTTTGTAGGCTTTAACTCACTTTGCAGTGGTTCTCTATCAGCACTAGTCTGTATTACTGTGGCTCCTCCTGTTGCATCTACAACTCTAATTTCAAGTTTTCCTGCTACAGCTTCTTCTTCTTCATCACCAGCTGGAGTATTTGGTACAGTATTGTGAGGTGAAAAAGCCACTGCTGGTACACTAGCTCTCCTTGGTGATGGGCTTTGTCTTGGCTCATCATATCTTGTGGCAATGTTTCTCATAACATCAACCTCATAAAATAAGTCATCAAATGCAGCTTGTTGAACCTATTAATAGTGTGTATATATATGTGTTATATATATAAGTATAACTTTATCCCATGTGAAAATTTTATTGTTTCAAATTTATTAAATAATTATACAAACCAATGGTGCTTCAAGATGACCACGAACATGTGGTGCCAATGCAGGAACACTCCATGCACGTGGAAGAGCCCCTTGAAGTTCTGGATACTTCTCTATACCAGCAATATTTAAACACCTATGGGGTACTATCGGACGTGGAGAATCTTCGCTTATGCGTGATAAAGCTGTTGGTATCATCACATGTTGTTGTGGCGTATTTGATGAATTATTGGGATGAGTACCTGCTGCTTTTGCATCAGCTGATACTGGTACTGAGGTGGCAACAGCAGCTTCATTGGCAACTGTCTAAATAAATAAAATTTATATAAAAATAAAATGAATAACAACTGAAAGAATGTTATTGCTTATAATATAATAAAATTCATACAGTTGTTAACAAATGTGTGGCAAAAGCAATGTAGAGTTCGATATTAGCATTTTTAGTACTATTATCTCAGCTTCTTATCCAGTCCATATTTATATTTTAAAAACATATTTAATACTTGATCCTACTATATTTGATTAGCAGGCACAACAGAACATGCAAAAAACTTACATTAGAAATTGTATACTTTATCCCATTACTTTATAGGTAAAAACACCTTGTTTGGTATTGTATTTCTCTATTACATCATAATATTTATTTAAATTTGGAATAAAATTTGGAAGAATATTGCATAAAGATGATAAAATGTTTTATGTACTTTCATTCTTTAATAGAAGAAGAAGATAGATCATATATAGATATCAAGCTATAAATACGAACTAACATATGATCATAGGTGTTCTATTAGCATAAATTCACCAAATGGAACACCATGTATATATTTGTTAATATGCCATCCATTAAACTGTATTCTTTTATAATGTAACATACATTTGCATGTATGCCTATGTATAATATATGTATATATTAATAAATCTTGATATAACTTTAATCCAAAAAATGAATTTGTTAACATATACATAAAAGGAGAGGCTATAGCATTTGGTAAACGACGGTAATCAAGAACTTGATTTGGCAGTGCAGCAGGTGTCAAGCGAGGATGTTGATATAGGGCAGACATGGCTAGAATATAACAGATACTTCTATCAATTATATTGAAATTATATTTTTTTTTTTTTTCTAAAAATTGATAATACTGGATGTCAGAATGAAACATGTGATCACAGAAACTGTACTAATAAAAAAATAAGAAAAAAACAATACATATGTACGATTAAAATGAAACTCCCTTAAGTAAATGTATTCTACTCGCATCTGACCTTTTAAATTAAACAGTAAATTTAGTACTCACCTGTGGAACTAGAGATGGTGGATTTGTTCCCTTATGTTCGGGACTTTGTAAATTTTCACCTTTCCACTCATTATCAGTTTCTTCAGAATCATCAAATTGCGACTTCCATTGAGAAGCTAATGTCAATCCACCACCACCTTTTGTTACTTGCTGCAAGGCTGACACATTGTCGTCATCTATCTGTGCAAACTGTGTAATGGAGCAGTCTCGTACAGTAGTACGTCCTCCTCTTCCTTGCTGTCGCCCATCAGTTCTTCTTCTTGGTTCCCGTCGCAATGGTTCCCTCTGTTCAGTAACCTGCTAATCATATATAAGATAGCAGGGGTACCTGCTTACAAAATAAAGAAATACTTCAAGTGCAGAGACTGAAAAATAATGTTAATACTAAGGTGTTTTACTACCGTGGAAAATAAACACATAATCATGCTTGAATTAGCTACTTGATACCAAATGTTCTTTTCAAATATAATTATCACTTAAACTCATATTAAATACATATAAATAATTAACATTTAATAGATATATTTAATGAAAATAATAAATATAAAGGCACATATAAAATAACCTGCTTTATACATACGGGACTCTGATTTCCTATGTATTTTGTATTAGTCACATCATATGAACAGTAAGATGCATCCACTTCAGTTTGCACGCGTGGACTCGGCGGTTCGCCAGATGTTTTTTCTGGTGCTGTTGCAACACGCAAACGAGCAAACGTAGCACCACTTGCAGATTTCCTTAATGGAGTAACTGCATTTGACACCGCTTTAGAACGAGGAACTTCAGAAGCGGAACAAGCGGATGCCATTAATGCGTCACCTTCATTGTCTAATTGTTTTTCTACTGTTGCAGCAGGAGTTTGTGGTTCTACTGCCATAGATAAAGCACGCCTCTTTTTTGGAGAACCTATAAAAAAGGAAAACTATGTTATATTATAATAACCATAAAATAATTTAAACTATACCATAAAAATACAAAATCAAGTCATTAACCTTGAACTACAGGAAGAATTGCAGTGTTCTGTGTACCCGGCTGAGTATTATCTGTTGTTGGTATTGTAGCATTGCAATTTTTATCTCGACCATGATTACTAATAGCTGATGCAAATGGCACTGGAGAACTTTCAGCTTCACGTTGCCTGTTTCTTCTGAATATACGCTCATAATCAATCTGAGCCTTTCAAAAACATCATTATACACATATTATTATTACAATTAGAATTTAGAATATGATAATAAAGTTTGATAATACATATACTAGATTACTCATTATTTATGCTTGACTACTTAATATTTTTATCAAATATACAAGCTCTATTTGTTTAAAGAATTTAACAAAAAATACATTCTTCTCATGAAAAGAAAGTAATTATGTACAATTCTTTCTTTTTTTTTAACATACTAGCTACTAATTTATATATATAAAAATAGACATATGTCTATATTAAGTAGGTATTAAACTTCAAAGTTCTAATGCATCTCTTGTATTTAATATTGCAAGAAAAGTTAATTTATATATTGAAGAAATAATTTTCACTACGTTTCTTACGTCTAACTCTTTTCTGTTATCTGGTTCAACATTTTCTTGGTTGTTTGTATCTACAGTTGGTATGGTTGGAGGCTGATTAATAGCAGTTGCTGTCGTAAGTGCAGGAGGAACAGTAACTGTAGGTAACGATCTGGTGGTTGATAAACCTTCATTAGCTATCAACGGTCTTTCCCAATCATAAGGATCATTTGGTTTCACACCTCTACGTTTCATGCATCGTTCAAACAAACCAGCTAACATTGCATAATCTGGTTCATCTGCATATCCCAGACTCTATAAAATATTATTGTGTTAATTTTATCTTGTAAAAATATGTATTATAATATATATTTTTATTTACTATATAGACTTTATAATATGTAGTTAAAATATATAATTTAAAAAAAAATCTAAAAAATCCTAGCACTGATAAATAAATTTTATGTATATATCTATTAAACCATAATTTTAAACCATAATTCGCAATGCGTTGCAGGTACTTTCCTAAGCATCCGTGCCCGGAAAGTACCTGCGTCAGCCGGTAGGTGAGTCCACCGTGCCTGCGCGTCACCCACGCATCGAGGCACGGTCGGACTGCACTGATAAGTCGATGGCCGGCGCTGGGCGCCTCAAGGCGCTTGCGCCATCGCCCGACCATCGACTGCCATGCATTACGCTTCGAGGTTTTCCTCTCTAGTTGTACTAATTATCTCTTTATTAAATAAGTTTTCCATTCTAATACGTTAATATTATAAATTACGTATCCAACATAGACCAACAAGGTACTTCAGGATCAACACCTAAAATGTGGAGAAAAGAAGGTGGTACCTTAGTCAGCAAACGTAAAAGCTTAAACCGAAGGCAGCGTGAGCAAGAAGAATTTAAAAAGAAAAAGAATGCCGAACAACAATCTAGTCATGTTGAACGCACAAAACGATTAATTATGAATATAGCAATAACAGGAAGTGCCGACAACTTTAATTATGACTATGAGGCAGTGATGAGACGCCACGCTGAGTGAGATAAGATACTGGCTGAAGGAGGTACATTAACATTCGAGAATGTACAAGGTCAACTAATTGTTGACTTTACGAACGAGGAGGTGAATGATCCAACGATTGAAGTGCTGGATGAGGAGGCCTTCCTAAATTACTATGAGGAAGAAGAAACCGAGACCACTAGTCAGACGGTTGACGTGGAGATGAGAGAAGAGATTACTGAACAACCAAAAGCTTCTCTCTGGGATGTCGCTCCAGTGGTTGATGAGTCCAGTTCATTGTTTGAATTTGAACCAGTGTCTACTGTGGAGAGTGGACTATGGGATTCATCCCCTGTGATGGGAATGGTGGCAAACGCGGCTAGCCCTACGCATCCTAATGAGGTGGTACCTCAATTTCCATCCTGCGATCTCAAGGGTCGAAGTCCCTTTTTTTTTTTACGTGGGGGAAACCTTCAAAAGGCCCCCTGGGCCTGCCAGCTTGGCAGAACCCAGGGGAGTGTGAGATTCTTACTCACCAAAACCCCCACGGTGGCCATCCTTCCGCGCATTGAGGAGGGCTCCGGGAACCTCAGAGAGACACATCCGGTGCCCTCCTCGCGCACGTCTGGGGGGAATCGAACCCCCCACACCTCGGGAGGGAGAGAATCTCCCCCCGGCAGTACCTAACAAGGGCGGGCAGTCTAGCCACAGAACTGCCCGCGGAACGCCTCGTGGATCATCTGGTCCAACACGGGGAGACATATTTAAGCCATTTGTATAAAAAAGACATACCTGAATGTGTTCTAAAAACACACGGAGGTCAGATGGAAGATGCTTTAAAAGTAAACGATGGTCATACTTTTCTTTCATGAGACCCACCTATAAAAAAATATAACACTGTATGACTATTAATTTCAAAAATGCTGGTATAAAATATTTGCATATTTTGTGTAGCAAATAAAAACTTGGTTTGTCAACTAACTTGTTCTTTGTCTTTTATTTTACGCCATGGCAGTTGACCATTAATGAATTCTACAAGCATGTAAAACAAAGACCACAAATCGTCATGTCGTCCCATTTCCCTGTTCTTATGTGCATTAACAGATGCATACCGGACGGTTCCTCTAAACCCTGCAGCAGCGCGGGGTGGTCTAACTTCACCAGTACCCGTCGTAAACTGGCGAGCTAGACCAAAATCTAACATGTATACCAACCTAGCATTGGATGGATGGCGCCCAATAGAAAAATTTGACTGTAAATAAATGCAGCAAATAATCACCTTAATAAGAAGTAAAAACATATAGTAAAAATGGCATACAAATGTAAAGATATCAAGTAAAGTAAAGCATTATATTAAATGAAAATATAAAATCCACTTACAGGTTTGATATCCCTATGAAGAAAGCCTACTTGATGTATGCTTTCTATTGCTTTTAAAATTTGAAGACCTAGTCGCAAAGTGGTGGATAACGAGAAAGCACCTCTCGGTTGCGCCCTTCGTAGTTCAGCTAAATTTTTCCCTTGTAACTGCATTACAACATAATTAAATCGATCGTTACGACCGCAGCCTATAAATCTGCAAACATGATCTTTGCCTAAAACATAACGATACATACCTATATAAAGCAAAGATTCATCGATACAATCTATATAATGACACGGCCAAAAGTATTCCAGAAACACGCAGTTTGATAAGCAAGCATATAAGTATATCTAAAGAAAATAGGAAGGCATTCTATACTAACCCTGCAGTTTTTTTAGCACAGCAACTTCCATTTTAAGAACCTGTTTAGGCTGACGTGCGGATTCCACTTTAAGAGCAACCTGCTCCTTCGACATTAAATCTAGGCCTTCGTATATTTCACCAAATCCACCACCCCCTATTTTTTTAACCTATAGTATATACGTTACAATTTTAGTCTATGCTGTACCAAACTATTGAAGAAAAACCATAGAGATATAGTCTACTAAATGTTCTTTTTACTGATTCCAAAAGAAAGGTAAAACTATCAGAGAATAGATTCTGGAATTGGAAGACGGAACACTCCAAAAGCATAATGCAACTCGCAAACTACTTTTTGAAGAGCTTGATTAAATAGGACAGATTTGTTTCTTAATCACTTTAAGATCAACAGGAATCCAAGAAAAAACGTGCAGTATAGGATTTCTAAAGTCGAAAGAACGCGTTAGAATAGAAAAACGGAAAAAAAAAGAGGGAACCAATTATTCTTACCACTTTCCACCGTTCTTTGACCACATGGCCAGGCTGTAATAAGTCTTCGCTCGTCATAGTTATGTTATTGTTTTGATCCGTACTTTCGTCGCCTACATTCCTCAGGACTAAATTTCCAAGCTGATTGGGATGCCTGGAAAGCGGAACCGACCCTTTACTCGAAATGTCATGATGACGGAGGGTGGTTTATTCGTGTGATCGCGGCATCTTCAATGACGGTGTCGAACGAACGACGGCCCGAGCTGTGGGCTGTCAACGCGAGTGAAAAAGGTACGACACACCCCGATAAAGAATCTTGCGACGAGATCTTTAACCTAAACTCTAGCACGGGTAGTAGAAAATTGGTCAATACGCGCCCTGTGCTAGGCAGCCATGATTGCGTGCGAGCGAAGGGTGCAGCTAGAACAGAAGGGGAAGGGAACGACGGCGGTGCCTCTTCCTAGCGTTTCCCTCAAACCTACCCTCCGCCCCTTCGCCTATTCCATCGCCTACCCCGCCGTCTACCCCACCGTATCGTCAGCCCTCTATACACCCGTTCCCTCGCTCCCTGTCGCGCTCTCTTTCTTTCCCTCTACCCTCTCTAGTCTCCTCCGACGTCGTCGTCGTTGGTCGTCGTACAACGTTTGCTGTCGCCTTCCTTTCTTGGCTTCTCACGCTCTTTTTCTCTCTCTCTCTCTCTCTCTCTCTCTCTCTCTCTTTCTCCTCTGCCCCTCTACCTTTCTCTTTCCGTTCTTTCTCTCGTTATCTTTCCCTCTCTTTCACTTTATCTCTTTGACCGTAATTATCGGCACAAAGCGACGTCCTCGCAGTTCTCTTTTCTAAGATAAAAAAAAAAGTTCCTCGGAGGGAACCGATCCTTCTCCATCGTCACAAGGAGCGGGGGAAGCACACGTTAATCACGATATAATGCCCTCTCACCGCTACTATACTATTATATACTTTGTTACCACCACGAAGAGAAGGACGTTAATGTACGATCGAATTTTCGTCGTTCCACCTTAGATTCGTTCCCTTTCCTATAATCCGTGCCTTTTCTCGAACCCCACGCGCGCACACACACGAAAGAACCGATCCAAATATACAATGACACTTTATTTTTACTAACAGTGTCGTCTGCTACGAGCGCCGCCGACACGACGTTCCTCCGCGAGTCGGAGGACTTCTGCCGTGCGATCGAGCGCCGAACGCACCTCTCCTTACGATCGCGCACTTCTCTCTTCTTCCATCTTCCCCTCGCACCCTTTACCCCTTTCGACCCTTTCCGATAAGGAGCGCGAGTCCCTCGATACGCGATTCGTTTCTTCCCCTAGCATTTTTCGTCCCGCGAAAGACATCGAGCTAGGAAATAATGATATCGATGATAAGCGACAACCAACTACATGGAAATACGAGCGAAAAAGTGAAATTACGCGGACGACGAAACAGCCATTTTTCGATTTTACCATTCCGCACCGCGCCGAGGAGAGTGTTATTCGTAATGCCCACGAGATAGCACTCGGCTCGCTCGATCGATGAATCTTTCTTTCGCGAGTCCTCCGAAACACCGCCGCGCGTTTCTCTTGTAGTATATTCTCTCCTTTTTTTCTTTCTCTCTCCTTCTCTCTTTTACTTCCGCGTCGCTCTTCTCTCGCGCACTCCGGAGCCAACTCCCGTTCACCGTGCTTCCCTTAACTCGCTAACGACTGCTCGAACCAATGCTTCTTTTGCGCTTTTCGGAGGAGCACGCGCGCGCGCGCGCGAAACCTCACGCCTATCGCGTGCGGCTATCGAATGAGCCTATCGTGAGTGAGTGCACCTATCGAGTGCGCCCGCAAGTACGTCACGCGACGCGGCAGGATGCGCAACGATGCGCGCAAGAACATTGCCGGAATGATGATCCTTCTTTTCGGCAATCCTGCGCGTCGATCGTTTACTAATTTGTGTTTTGCCACCAAATCACCAAACATTGTTTTTTTTTATCTCTCTCTCTCTCTATATATATATATACGTATCATATACACGAAATATTTTTTCTTTATGTATACGCACGTATCATCTATGTCTTTCACGTGTTTTTACGAATTTTGCCCATGAAAAGATTCGATTCTGGGTATCGATTTTCAGTTACGACCAATAACCACTCGGAGACACTCGTTAGCGTTTACGATTGTAACGTAATAATAGTCTGCGAAGATACAGACGATGATTGTGCTCTGCTTTTTTTTAACGAGTTCTCCCTATATACGCTACGCGTCATTAAGGGTGATCTCAATTTAAAGGAAGCCCGTCGTATGCGTATATATGTAGAAAAAGAATTATTCATCGAACAGAAATGACAAGCGTGGCGATAATAAAAATTATGTATATACAAGAGCTAGTGTTTTCTATCACAAGCTTGCGCAAAGAAACGAAGTGAGTGGCTTTACTAGCCAATCGCATACCGATAAACTGAGTTGGCCGATTGAAACTGCATCGGTGTAGTACATACATGCCGAACTTACGTACAAACGTGTTTATTCTAGATCCCTAGTCTACATGTACGAGCAGCTACACGTACACAAACCACGTGCACACACGTATCGCTCGTCTCAAGCACGCGTGATTCGCACAAGCGCGCGTAGGTGAATGTCATGCTCAAGGTAAAGATCGTCGTACAACTGGGTTACTTTCGCTCTTGCTAACTTTTTCTAAGGAAAATAAGGAATCTGTATGTAAGCAAGTAAAGATCTGTCACGTTAATTACACGCAAGGTAGTTTCGTTAGTTGAGTATATATTCAAACGATGGGAAGATTAACTTTTCCGCGATTATGTAGGAGAAAGGTTAGCTTCACTTGTCTACTCGTTTTATCTTTCCAATAAATAATTTTAAAAATATTATATTACCATTCTTGCATGATTGTGAATAAATTTTGTACGATTAATTTTCTATTTTATGTTCTGTTATTGTAGCAATCAGCACGGTGAAATAAACCGAATTCCAAAGATTAAGTGGAACTATTTTCTTGAAATATCGCCCGAACTACGAAGATCGTATTTCGCGTCGCGTTAGGTATATGGAAAATCACATCCCCCGGTACGAGTCGATGAATTAGAAGAAAATCACGGGCAAGACTAGGAGCTAACGAGAATGCTCATTTTATTACGCAATTCGAGAAACAATAAGGAGGTCTGAGGAAACTTACCGCGAGACTATGAAATTTTGAGCGGCATTCTACCGGCTCCCTTCACCAGAGGGCATAATTTAAGTTTAAACATCTATTTTTAAACGGCCCCACTCGGCGTGTGTGATACAGCAGGCAACACCGTTCTCTCCGACACAGCACTTTTTCGAAGATCTTTATTCGAGCTTTTTTATTTTAGAGTACGCAATGGGCATAAATAACTACGGTCACCCTTCGCTCGCTGCACTATAGACACCGGACGATATTTTCTACCGTTGCTAAAAGTATTTGTCCGAAATAGTTGGTTCGACGTACTCGCGTATCTCGCTCAGCGATCTTCCATCGATATCGATCGACATAACACGTTGAAACTGGATTACAATCGACGCCGGTAAATCTTTCGATCGAATTCACGTCCGTCGCCTTGGCGAGATATCAAGTTTCAATATCGAATATTCGCCTCGAAGGCGAGGTCGAATAAAAGAGTATATAATTACTGAAATCCGTAGGCGTTCACCTATTTGCGTTTACTTATTACCAACCTTAGATACACGTCTTAGGAATGGATAACGCTCGTCGGTGATTAAGCAAACTCATCGAGTTTTTTCAAATAATTACGTAGTCATTTTTCCGTGCACAGTCGTAACCACGAGCATATATATCCCGCACGTGCCGCGGACCGATACGAATTTTTCTCCGAAACGAGGAGAAACCAAACGAAGCGACGATAAGTTTCAATCGATTTACGCACGAGATACGCGTAACGTCGTTATCGAAACTTTAGCGTGTCCGTAACATGTAATTCCGTTCCATGCTGGTATCACTAACGAAATAACATACCTTGTATTTAATACTTTACATAAAAAATGAATACGAAGACCTCGATTCGACACGTAAGATTAAAAAGAGAGAACGTAAACTCGAGGGAATCGAAAGAATCGATCGATCAATTACCGACTACTCCTTGTGATCGATCTTTCGATCCTTCAAAATAATCGTACAGTACTTTAGCGTAGATATGAAAAAGAGATCGTATACGATCGTATCGCACGTACCACTTCATATTTTCGGAGTACAACGACCGAGGTAAAGGTATCAGGTACTCTTAGATCGTGTTCAAAATTCGTCTAGGAGATCCACGAAGGATGGAAACAGCGATGTACGTTGAAAAGGGCTGGTGTTCTCGAGAGGCGGTGGTTTTTAAGATTCGCGATCGAGAAGAACTGCCGTGAGAAAAACGTCTATCATGATCGTTGAAAAAAAAAATCTTTCACGATGGCCGGAGGAACGACCGAGCGTATGTTCGCACGGAACGACGAACGCACCGATCTCACGTTTTAAGAGCGTTAACGAGTAGGTGCCTCCTCTTTCTTAGCAGGCTCTCCTTCCCGGCACTCTCGTTGGTACTCGGCGCTCCGGCACTCGGCACTCGACTTCGAGAGAGCAAGCCTCGACGGAGAGCCAAAGCCAGCTCGTCGAGGCGCGTTCCACTGGCATTGGACCGACACCGTCGTCGATTCCTTTTCTTACAACCCCTTCCTCTTGCTCGCGACTCCCGTTCTTCTTCTTCTTCTTCTTCTTTTCTTCTTCTTTCCTTCCCCGGTATCATGCCGTCTTTTCCATCGAACCCAAGAGAGGATCCCTCCTTCGGAACGAAAAATCTCGATTTCGTGATCTCGAGCGATCTACGATCTTTCCGTGAGCATTTTAAACCTCGTTCCTAAAGTCTCTCCTCTCTTTCTTTTTCCATCCGAAGAAAATCCACACGGTAACGCGCAATTTCATGTTTCTAAAGAGCCAAAAGGAGCTCTCGTGATCTTCGCGCGTTCCCAGTGCGTTGCACCCGTCTTCCTTAGCCGGGATACGAATTCCGTGCGAAACGCGGGGCTTTTGCCACCGTTTTGGCACCATCGATGCGGATATAATTGTTCGGATACGAACGAGCGTAATAATTTAAAGCGCAGCGGCAATGGGCACGGGCGAGGACCGAAAGAATCAAAGAGGAAACCGAGGCTGAAATAGACGAGAAAGTTTCGCGATATTTTCTTTGATCGATAATAAGTATTACTCGCGTCGTTATAAGCACAATGTTGATCCGTCGTTCCTCGGTTTATTAATACACGTCGTATCGTAAATACTCGAATAATTTATTCCTTGATAAATGATAGCTCCACGTCCAACCGCGATCATTATTTTCCTAGCCAAATACGAAAGCTCGTCAAGATCTCTTCTATAGCGGTCTGTCGTCACCTTCGCACGAATCGACGTAGTCTCGTTGGACATCGTTCAATAAAAATTTCAATGTGCATCTTTAACCGTACTCGCAAGAAAGTATACCTTGGAGCATTAGATATCCGAGCCGCCTCCGCGTTCAGAAAAGTTGAGCTATTTTCGTCGAACGTGTGGAGCTTGCTCGTTGTGGCTTATTCGTTTTAAGAGGCACACCACCATCGAAACGCGGCGGTCAGCGAGGTCGAGATGCTACAATGAGAAAGGGTCAGCTGGCCGCCGAGCAGGTTGTCGAAGTTACCGTTCACAAGCAACGCGTTCTTTAATGCTTCTTCTTAAATGAGAGGAAAAGTGGGAGTGAGAGGGATAGAGTCTCTCCTTTCATTTATGCGAACTGCTTCGAACATTGACATTCGATTTGGCAGTCGATCAACCGAGCTTCGCGAGAGCGAAAGAGAGACGGTTCGTTGACATTCATCGATGGCGTGTGCAATGGCGTATACTTCCATATTCCATGCAAAAGATTAGCATTTCGGGAAGGATCGATATTAAGGATAGGGATAATTGTACGAGTGTCTTTTACGAAAAGATGGCTCGAGACGGTCGAACGAGTTACGCTCCGTTGCCGAAGCGTGATCGACGGATCGTCGTAACGGAAAGCTTCGCTAAATTGTCCGGGGTAAAATCTGAAGCGTTAATCTCCGTCGTCTACATCAATAACGGTTATACATGTAAGTTCAGAAATAAACGTATCCTCCTTCTTCCGTGGATAGTAGAAGATTGTCTATCTTTATTTCTTGGCTGACAGTAGCTTAAGTAGCGCACAAAAATCATACGTACATCTTATTAAAGAGAATATTTTTAGCGAGACACTTTTCTCGGCGACGTTGACGGACTAACCTAGTTCAGTCTAGTTCAATGTCTCGTGAAAACGTACGTCTCAGCTGTTTTTTTCATCTCGAATAACTAGAAAAAATTGTTTTAACGATCGACGCTAGAAAAATGGCGGAAGACTGGGGAGACGTATCGCGGGTTCGTAGGATTCCTTTTTTTTCGTTTTTTTTAACGTAAACGAAGAAAAACGATGAGAAAAGATGACGTTTGGATCAAAAAAGTTTCCTATTTTTCCTATGATATCGCGAAGAAACGCTGGGTGCTCGGATCTCGACTTTGAAGCCAAACGAAGGTGTAGACTGTGCCACTGGGCCAGGATCAAGAATAGCCGCGGTCAAACGGAATACCAGGATACCAGACGTCGATTTGATATCTCCTCGGAAACATATGTACCTTTCTACAACTGCACCGCGGCGATTTTAACGGAAAGTTCTTGCGAATCGTTATGCATATTTACGAGCTTCCACTGATCTTGATGTTTCTTCAAACTAAGTCGTATCGAGAAAGAAAATCATAAATCAAGAGAACGCTGTTCGTTTCTTTGTGATATCACGTTTTTTTCGAGCGTAACAAATCGAAGGTCAATCATATACGTAGAAGGTGTACAGAGTAATAATATTCGATGCAAAGTCTGCATCTTTGTAAGTATCTACATACGTAAGAATTCGCTTCGAAGTGGACACGAATCGAGATTAGAAATACATTTCTACTCGTAAGGCCTAACTAGTGTGCACTGACCCACATATGTACATATATGAGGATAAATACGATCTTTTAAACTGTATAAAAATTCATTATTTTTCTTTCATTTATCTACGTATCTTCTGGGCAATATTTTCAGTTCTTTTTATTTTACCTTCTTTTTTAACTAATCTTGTAAGTATTTATATTAACAATTAATGTTTAATCGAATCGAAATAAACGTTGTAATATTTCATTAATGCTTTTATCATCGTATGTATACATTAACAAGAACTTTAAGGATTACACCTATTAGAAAAGAATTTATTCCTTATTTAAGTGTCGCCTGCAGTAAGATCGGTGCGGTTAGCATTGCAGAGACATTGCGGGTGTGCGACAGTAATGTAAACACGGCATACAGATTTGCTAACAAATGTAGGATTTAGAAAATCTTTGCTATTGGATTATATAGAAAAATAATTTCAATAACTAGACGAGTATTTGGAAAAACTCTTACTTTAAAAAGCATATTATTTCAATTTATGTTCGTTTAAAGATACAACAGTTTAATATGCAAAATGATTAATAGATCCATCGCTCTTATAATTCGATGCCATAACTAATTGATCTAGTTCAGTTGGATGACTTTCAGATACATCTCTGATGCAATTCAAAATAATTCACATGAGTGACGTCGTTATAGTAATTCGTGCATTAAATATATATTAAAAGACGTGTTAATTTCTCGTACAATTAGATAAATTCCTATAAAATTCAGTATGTAATATTAAAAACTTATAACTAATAACCAACCATGAATTATTGTAAGTTGATTATAATTATTTAAGTATTAAAAAGATTGTTCAGGTAAAATCATCGCGCTCTTTTGTAGAAACATAACAAGTCTATAATCGATCAAACTAATAATCGGTTGCATGGTCTAAAAATATTTTCTTATTTTTGCAATTTCACGTTGTACGTAGATGTTTCATTTATTGTCATATAATAATCGTAAACAGTAAAAGTTTATGTCATTGAGAGGTCCTATCATGTATGTATAATACGATATGCGCGCGATTCGAAAACTTATAAGATGTCGCTACGCTCAGCGACCTTCCTTTGACTTTGGTGAACGAATCATTTGCGATACTAGACACTCGACAGCGTCTGAGGGCATCGTTTCATATTATTCTGTCGGCCAAAATTGGTCAGAGCTTGCAAATACTACTTGGAATTTGAGGATATCTGAACGTGAAGTTAAAACTGGAACTATAAGTTTAAAAAGCACCGGAATGGCACTGAACAAACTCAGCATCGATAAGGTGGATCTCACCGACAAAAGGGTCCTTATGCGGTATATATTTTAGTTTTGTCAAATTTTTATAATTATATTAGTACTATACTATGTTAAATAAATTTGCTTGGATGAATACATTTATAGAACATATATATGATCAATAAATTTGTTTTCCTTTAGGAATGGGTTAAATAAATGACAGTTACCGTAATCAATAGTGATAAAATAATGAAGTTTGAATTACATACTATTTCATAATGTGAAATATATTTTTGATAAAGTATTGATCCAAAATGATATATACGATAACCTCGATTCGAGATGAACTTGTTTATTTAGGTTAAACTCTTGAGATACAGAAATTTGTAGAATCAATGTTTATTGCTCTATGTTATAGAGTGGATTTCAATGTGCCTCTAAAAGATGGAAAAATAACGAACAATCAAAGAATCGTCGCAGCCTTAGATTCAATAAAATATGCACTCGAGAAAAAAGCAAAGTCGGTCGTTCTGATGTCCCATTTGGGTCGTCCGGATGGAAAGAGAGACATGAAATATACATTAAAACCTGTTGCGGAAGAGTTAAAAAAGCTTTTGGGAAAAGATGTGCAATTTTTGGATGACTGCATTGGTCCTGAGGTAGAAGCAGCATGCGCTAACCCAGCACCTGGAACGATTGTTTTGTTAGAAAATTTAAGATTCCATATTGAAGAGGAAGGAAAAGGTGTTGGTCCAGATGGAAGCAAAGTATATATTTGATTGAAAAAAGACATTGAATAGATACTTAATTGTTTTCTTATACATGGATTTTCTATTATTGCAGATAAAAGCTGACAAAGATAGCGTTACAAAGTTTCGAGAATCCTTAAGAAAGCTGGGAGATGTTTATATAAATGATGCTTTTGGAACTGCTCATCGTGCTCATAGTTCTATGATGGGAGATGGATTTGAAATTAGAGCTAGTGGTTTTCTTCTCAAAAAGGAACTGGAATACTTTGCCAAAGCTTTAGACAATCCAGAACGGCCATTCTTAGCGATCTTGGGAGGAGCAAAGGTTGCCGATAAGATTCAGTTGATCAATAACCTGTTAGACAAAGTTAATGAAATGATTATAGGTGGAGGAATGGCCTACACTTTCTTAAAAATATCTAAAAATATGAGAGTAAGAGACGTATAATATAAATCCATAGAAGAATCAAATGGATTTATATAAAATATTTATATATTTTTTTTTATAGATTGGTAGCTCATTGTTCGATGAGGAAGGTGCAAAAATTGTAAATGACTTATTAGAAAAAGCAAACAAAAACAATGTTCAAATTCACTTACCTGTGGACTTTATAACTGCAGATAAATTTGCAGAAGATGCTACCGTAGGTCAGTCAACTGTAGAATGTGGTATACCCGATGGTTGGATGGGATTGGATGTTGGACCAAAGTCTAGAGAGTTATTTGCAGGTAAGTTTATTTTATAATTTTTATAATGAATAAGAACATGTATTTATAACAAGTATTAAGTACTTATCCTAATTTATAGAACCAATCAAGAGAGCAAAAGTAATAGTATGGAATGGACCAGCAGGAGTATTTGAGTTTGAAAAATTCAGTAAAGGCACAAAGAGTTTAATGGATAATGTTGTGGAAGCCACTACTCGTGGAGCGATTACTATTATAGGTGGTGGTGATACAGCTACTTGTGCTGCTAAATGGAATACAGAAGATAAAGTGAGTCATGTAAGCACAGGTGGCGGTGCAAGTTTAGAATTACTTGAAGGAAAAGTTTTGCCTGGTGTAGCAGCACTTTCTTCATGTTAAGCTACATATTATCATTAAAAGAGATATAGTTCCAGTTAAAAGTATTGTTCAAAAATACATGTAATTTTACAAACGAATGGAATTATTTAATATTTATATCTTTAGTTACTTATGTTCCTTAGGAAAGAAATATGTTACAACTCATCTAAATAAATAAACTTACTGTATTATATAGTAATGGTGTCATCAACTAAAAAATTGATAAACAATATAATCGTACAAATATTAAAAATGAAGTAAACTTATGTTCATATTTTTAGACCAATTTTATTGTGATAATGTTATAAAAATGAATTATATAAATAAAATAAAATATGAAATGCTTAGCATACTTGCTTAGCAACGGAGGAAATGGGGTTTATACTTATAAATACTTAAACCTATAAAAAGCCATAGTCAATTTTTTTCAAACTTTTATTTTATATAAAAACAGAACAATCTCCCACCATATCATCATACTATAATTTTTCACATATATGTTGTGTTATGTGATTATATTTTATAAATATGAAAAATCTATTTTTATTTTTCTAAAAAAAGTATTTTCAATATTAAACGATTTGTCTTTATTTTTTATAAATAAAGTATTTCTAGTATTATGATATAAACATATCAGATATGTTACGTAATGTAAATAATCTGATTTGATCAATTTGTGTGATCAATTAAAAAGTAAACATTCATTTATTTTGTGACCAATTAAAAACAAAATATTCATTTATATAAAAATCCTATACTTGTATTTACATAATACAACAGTTCTGTGGAACTTCTACTCCAGGTGGTAATGCTGGTACAATAGGATTACCTTCAGCATCAAACTGAAAAAGAGCTGGTTGCTCTCCAACAAGTTCTTCAGGAGGTTGTCCATAAGTTTGCATATCTTGCATAAGCGATAATATTGTTTCAAACCGTCGTTTTTTAATTTCATCTGTATCTGTATCTTGTTCTTTTTCTAGTTCGCTGCAAACCTTAAATTGTACTTCACATTAATTTTTCTCCTCTACCTTTATTGTGTATTATTATGTATTTTTATTAGATATAACAAACCTTTTGCATTAGTTCCAATTGTTTAGTATATCTCTGTAGATCACCAGAGGACAACGTATCTTTTTTTTGTTCGAGCCATTCAGGGTATTTATCTACAAGCTCTTTCAACGATGGATACAATATTTCTTTAGATAGGAGAGATTGCATCATACCCTGCATAAATGGTAGTATATCTCCTGCACCTTCTTCCAAAGAAACTTGACTAAACATTGAGGCAATATCTGGTTCATTCTAAAATATCATTAATTTTAGTTTCACAGTATATAATAGTTATTCACTTATTATAATCACTTACTAAAAATTTCTTAAATTACCTGTAAATTTTCTGATGTAATAGATAAATCCTCCAAACCTAGAGCAATAGCTGATTGAAAATCAGCTTTTACACTGTCACCATAATTACCTTGTGCATCCACAAGATCAGCTAGTGCCTGTGCCATCCTTTGATAAGCTTCTGATCCTATTTTAAAAATCTAAGAGTAATACTTTTTTCATAATATATAGCGTAATTACCTTCTGGAAGAATATCCTTCTTGATTAGATCACCAGCTTGCTTAAGGAAATCTTGCGACCACAAATCATCCACATCCACAGAAGTTGCTTGTTCTGTATCAGTCGATGGAACAGACTTAGACGTTGCTCCATCATCATCTTTCACGTCTAATGTAGAACTCTTATTGAAATCCTCTAGAGCGCCTAAAATATAATAAATATTGTTATAGCATTATTTGTACTAATTTTAGGATAAATTTTAAAAAAATATACATATATTTGCATTGTTGTTAACAATTCAAAATTAAATATTTCC
>JAIFRP010000008.1:523145-533790 GCA_032403825.1 Odynerus spinipes | reverse complement strand
GTAATACAAAAATTCTTTGTTATGTAATAATTAAAATCGTGAGAATATTTAGCAGCAAAATATATACTCGAACAAAATAATCATATAACTATGTTAAATTTCTAATTTTATTTTGAAAATTTCTAATTTATACGTAACAAGATTTTATAAAAAATATAATCAGTGCCACAAGAAAAGTGACATTTTGAGAACATGACCATTGAAAGGTTAGAATAACCAATGTTAAAGCATAATTAACTTTATAATTAAGATGAAAAGTTACTCACTGTCTAGTAAATCATTTAACTCCGAATCTTCTATGTGTTCTTCTGATTTTTTATCGTCAGACATATCTTTGCCTTTAATCAAACGAAATGTTCCAATTTTGTCTGATTCAAAAAGAGCTTATGTATATGTATATACATATAATGCGCATTACCAGCTGAGTACGCATGTGTCATGTATGTATGTACTTATTTACAAGCGCCACTATTCAAGATGACTCAACTTTTTTTGTGTAAATCAGTTGTCCAAATTAGGGGATATTAAATGCTTAAGGATATTTGAGATTATTGGAAAAACTTTTTTAGATTGATTTCTAAAGAAAATATGTAGATACGATATACACTTATCATCTTGAACGTGATTTAAAATATTAGAAGGAAGGTTATACAGATACATTTTTGTTTATCATTCATTATTTATATTTAATAAATTAAGATATAACAAATACAAGCATTCAAATAATATTGAAGATATATTGTCATTATCATCTTTTTTATTATATTCTCATTATAATCGTTATTTGATATAATACAGTTGAAAATGTAATTATCTTTCTTCTATAATTTCATTATCAGAAAATATTTTGTCCGATAATTGATGACACATATCCATTTCATCTCTATCTTCTGGTGTTAATTCTTTTAGAAGTTGTTCAAGCGTTGATTTCAAACAGAGTTCTGATCTACGGCATTCTCTTAATGCTGGTAAAAAGTTGTTATTTGTCAAACCAGTAAGAATACTTAATAGTTGTTCCCTGAAATATGAATAATGTTATATAGCTTTTAGAATATTGGGCAAAATAATTATTTCAGAAATTAATAATTGAAGTAAACAAATATAAATTTTAACTGTAATATTACCTTATCTCTGTACCAATGTTATTTGATGCCAATAATCCAGCCACTTGTTCAATTAATCCCATATTTACTAAAGTAATCTTTAAATTATCTGAATTATCTTTATTACAAAGTGAGGACAGTAAAAAGGCAGATTTTATTTGTAGCTTTTTAACTGAACTTTGCATAGCTCTTAAAAGAACGGAATAGCCATCATTTTTATCCATGTATTGCAAAGACATTGGTTGCCCTCTTACTATACCTATATGACATAAAGATAGAAATTATATATTTTGATATTTAATTCAAGTGTGTAATATAACTATTAAATAAATTCTTTGAACATACATGATACAGCATATAAAGCTTTGATTCTTGTAGCTTCTGAAGGATCTGTGTCTACCATTCCTAACAATATTGGAAATAGTCCACACTCTAAAATTCGTTGCTGGCAAAATGGATTATTTTGTGCTAATTCAGCAATTATATCGGCTGTTCTCCATCTGATGCTGCTGTGAGAAGAGTTTAAGCATGGACCAAATATTGAAAAGCCACCAATTTTATAAAAATCATTAGCTACGTCAATACTATCCACAAAATCTACAATTCTCTCGAGAGCTGCATCATATTCAGAAGAATCATCATCAGGTCTGAGGTCGATAACATTTGATAAAGTTTTTATAGCTTTCTGTAATTCATCTATCACATTTACTGTTAACGAAGATAAAGCTTCGCTTAAAAACTGTTTCCTCTGCAAAGTATATGTGAAGTAAATATTAAAATTTACTCAAATTCTTAAATGCAATAAATGAAAACTATGTGATGAGGTATACTTCTTCATCCAAAGGCTGAAATTGAGGGTCATGTGGTGCATCCTCTGCTCGGGTTGCTTCCATAGCAAATCGCAAAAGCCCCTGCAGATTGATAGGTTGCCTTGGTTGTTCTGGCATTGGTTGGCCAGCTTGTGTTGGATTATTTGAAATGCGTGGTCCTTCTATAGATAATGGCCTTGCACTACTACTAGGATGACTCTCTTCGCTCTTTTCTCCAGAATTTGAAGTAGATCTATGATGTAAACATATAAATTATGTAGCATAAACATACAACTACTCCAGAAATTTAGCACTAACTTACATCTAAATCTTTAAAAATTATTATTTTTATAGATAAAGTTTTTCAAATTTCGAACATACCTGTTCATTTTTGTATTCCTTTTTCTTGTATGTGAAGCACCCATAAAACAAGAAATTAAATTACTATACAATAACAGTACATCACGTATGAGTACGAAACGTTAGGTATACGTTCTCTTGTTGTCTCCTACACAATTGAAAGATCATCCACTGACCAAGTAATAAATGCTCTCGTGCCAGCACAATTTCTTTAATATTAGGCGAAAAACGTTGCCAAACATTCTCGAAAGATCTATCTTATATTCAGTCTATGATCCATACATTTATATATACTAAATTTTGGATCTACCATAAGTTTATTCAACGCCGTTACCACTTAATTCTGACTTGTACTATGAGAGGGCTCCACAATTACTTTTAATGTAGCCCCTCAGACCGTATTTTGCTCAGGACTACTCTCCTTAACGCGAAACTCCCGGGAAAAATGATTAACCCAATAATAGTAACACTAACAACGTTTTTATTACGTCAAATCTCAAGAGATAAAAATCATGGCTGTTCGAAAAGTTAGCCAGTTCGTCCACCGACCGACGCTGTCGCTTTGATCGTTTCACTCCCAGCCAATCAGCTCGCACGGGAGAACGTCCAATAGGAGTGAGATGCGTGAACCCCATTTTAAGAGAAGCGCCTGTTTGCAGGAAGCGATTCGACGTTGCTAAATCTCTTTCATAAAACATTTAGCGCTTCTGTTTGAACGGTCATTTATCCGTTGTAGCTATCTGTAAATGATATATCATTTTATCAATAACAAAATAATACACATGTTACAATTACAAAGAATATATACAGGGTGTCTGGTTCCAAGTTCCCCACCGGGAAGATGCTTGTTTAATGGACAAATCTAAGCATAAATATCGAAAATTATTTAAATAAATTCCACATAGTTAACGAGATATTAACAATCAAAGATGGGCCAATCAGATAGATTGGTGGATTAGGACGTCCCACTTTATTTTAATATTAGGCGAGAGATGAAGCGGTGGGAGGAGCAATTCACAATAAACATTCCACTACTGGTAATTGTTTATTGCGGCTCACTTCACCTCTCGCCAAATATTAAGATAAAGTGGGACGTCCTAATCCACCAATCTATCTGATTGGCCCATCTTTGATTGTTAATATCTCGTTAACTATGTGGAATTTATTTAAATAATTTTCGATATTTATGCTTAGATTTGTCCATTAAACAAGCATCTCCCCGGTGAGGAACTTGGAACCAGACACCCTGTATATATGTAAAGAATAATAATTATGAAATAATGTTGTACCTTTCATATTTCTTTGGAAATTATACAAATTGAAAATTTATTTAAACTATTCTCATTATTTATTGCACCCATTTGCACGAGTTTATACTTCTTCTAACTGTCTAAAAACAAGCAGCATGCAAAAGTAAATTTTGATCCAAAATCTTTGCTTCAAATTCTTGCTCCAAAAACATAATTTAAATGACCGTTCAAACAGAAGCGCCAAATGTTTTGTGAAAGAGATTTAGCAACGTCGAATCGCTTCCTGCAAACAGGCGCTTTTCTATTATTCTATCATCCATGATCACCGTAAACGACGAGGCTAGATAGTACTTCGATCACTGTGGTGTTCAGCCTTTGGCATTATGTCTACTTAAGTGTGGGGGAGAATGAGAGATGGCGTTTTTAACACTCCAGCATTGTTTATGAATTCAACTTGTAACTTTACTGCCGGGATCTATTTTAGAATTATATAAAAGTTTGTATTTGGCAGTGAATATTTGATTTTTGTAACAGTTTTCACTAAAATATTTTGATTCTCATTGACAATAGACATTAATCGTTTCATGAGTACTTACCAAATTAGCAAAACAGATAAGTGTGGGAGAAGTGACGAGTTTTCGCGCGTACAGCATTGTACGTATGAATAGTACTGTGTAACAATATAATTAATAGAACATTTAATTGATGTAAGATCAGGATGAGCTTAGTGCGCTCCATTGTGAGGCGACAAGAGGGTTTTGGTAATTATTAACGCAATTTTATGCATTATAAAAAACAAATGGTTATATTGTTTTATATGAAAGGTTATACATTGTTTAAAACTTTGTTTTTTCCAAAGTACTATTTATTTTTATTTCTGTTTTATTTTAAAACATTGATTGTCAATTGGTCAGTTTTTTCAATGCTAATACAGTATGTTATTTTCATGCAGAGTTTATACGTGATTATGACATAGCTTTGTATCGTTTAAAATGCTATCATTATGATGTATATCGTGGGATATCACCAAACACAAATGCACCAGATTATAATCCACAACCACCAGTTTTTGCTTGTCGTTTCTGTACAAAGGAAGGCGAGGAACAAATCCTTGCTTTAGCAAATGAAGATGGAAAAATTGCTCTACAAGATACAAGTATTAGGGGAGAGCCAGATCAACTACTAGAAGGAACTCAGGTATTATTTGTTATATGCACCTACACCTGTAATTATTAAAATATAATTCTAATAATTTTCAATTTCTTTCAGGCACATTATAATGCAATTTTTGATATTGCATGGATGCCTGGTGAATTAAAGTTAGTAACGGCATCAGGAGATCACACTGCTAGATTATGGGATGTATCTAGGTCTGAAATTAAGCAAATACAATATTTTCATGCTCATACACGTAGTGTCAAAACTGCAGTATTTCGTCATCAAGATAAAGGTATCCGAGCAATTAACTGTAATGATACATATGTTTCATAAATATTATGAGTTTTATTTTTTCTTTGAACTTCGTTTTCAATACTTTATACTAAAACTACATTTTTTAGCTGTCTTCGCAACTGGTGCTCGTGATGGGAGTATAATGATTTGGGATATAAGAGCAAATCATACTGACCAACCTAAAGCTGATAATTGTATATCTAATGCACATAATATTGTATCTTCAAGTAATAGACATCGTAAAGGCCTCAATCATATGTCTTGTACACAAAGTATCACCAGTCTTGCTTTTCAAGATGATTTTTCATTATTATCATGTGCTGCTGGTGATGGGTAAGTTTAATATAAAAAGAAAAGTTAGATTATTAGTAATTAGATAAAAGATAATTTCACATTTATATATTCTTTTTTTAAATCATAGGATGATTAAAGTTTGGGATTTAAGGAAAAATTACACTGTTCATAAAAAAGATCCATTGGCTAAACATGTAATGAATTATGCAGGAAGTAGTGTAAGAAATGGATTTTCTTCCCTACTAGTGTGCCCAGCTAGAATTACACTGTACGCCAGTTGTATGGATAATATTATATATGCATATAATATATCTTCTTATAATACAAATCCAGGTAATTTAAAATATATAAAATAGAAAACTCCATATATCTTGGAACATTTAATATGATCTTGTATTACAGTGGCAGAGTTTTATGGACATCAAAATTGTACATATTATGTAAAAACATGTTTAAGTCCTGATGGAAGGTACTTGGCTAGTGGTTCTAGTGACGAGCTTGCATATATTTGGCATACTAACAGATCTGGAGGGCCACTAATTAAACTTTCTGGTCATACAGAAGAAGTTACATGCATTGCATGGTGCACTGTTGGAGAAACCAAGGTAATTTAAAACAATAAAAAAAAATGCAAAAATAGTACATTAAGTATTCTACATAAAGCTTACATTTTTATTTGATAATTAAATAGATAGTGACTTGTTCCGATGATTCGTGCCATAGAATATGGAGGATTGGACATGAGCATAAAATAGATAATGAAGAGTTAGAAATACGAGGTCAAGCAGAAGCTGTGGTCAGTGCAGTTGCCTTAGAAAATTCAAAGCTAGAGACAACACCAACTACTTCTCGACGATACACGCCAATGCAAGACCACACACCTGGATCTGACAACACACCAAGTAAGAATACATATAACATTTATATCTTGTAAGTAACAATTTTATTTATGTTTTATTTTCATGTAATAGATACTACACCAGGATCTAGCGATGTAAATAAACAATTGAGAGATTTCTGTAAACAAAGTAGTAGTAGTGGCGTTAAAAGGACTTATTCACAAATGATAATGGGAGGATCATACTCGGATGGAAAATTTAAAACTATTTTATCTCCTATTCAAGAAAATATGGAAATGACAACAAAACGTGTACATATAGAAACTCGTGGTGCTAGGAGACTTTTCAGCCCAAGCACTGACAGAACTACTATGCTCGATAGAACTTCTGAATCTGATGAACCAAGTACGAGTTCATCAACTTCAGAAAATAAGAGTGCAACCGTAGAAAATCAAAGTACATCAATTCCATTTTCACCTACGTCAAATTTGCCAAATTTTGTGATAGATGGTACAGCACCTCATCTTCAAATGTCTCCTGAAAAGTTCAAAGAAAACGTTGACTGGTTAACAAGAATAAGAGAAAAATATAGAGAGCAGAAAATAAAAACACCCTTCGATAAAATGTCTAGTCCCAAAGTAGGTACACCTGCTCGTAGAAGTGGTAGATCCAAATCAATGGAACCACAAAAAGGATCTAAAACGTCTACATCTCCTGCTCCATCTTTACTCGATTTTTTTAAAATTAGTAATAAGGACTGTGATAAAAATATTTGTTCAGAAAACAAAAATACTCTTCCTTCTCCAACCATATCTTGAAAGTAGCAGTAAACATTGGACAGTGATAAGTTTTGGCTATTACTTCGTACATAAATAATACGAGCGATGATCAAATAGCTTGACATATAAAATTATGTTTCATTACAACAGTAGGAACGACTGACCTGCTTAGTGTCAAAAAACGTAAACGACAATTAAACGCGCTTAGTATTGTTTGTATTACTGTACCTTTTAAAACAGTATTCCTAAATTTATATTACAAGTTTAGGTACCTAATTTAAGGTGCCCTTTGATCTGGTGTAACTGACACTTAAAAATGTCTAATATTAGTGTTAACAATCAATTTTAGATGGAAGGATATTAATGTTAAATGAACTATTTTTTATAAATAATAGTAAATAATTTTTATAAACTATTTATTATAATAGAAAAATATGTGCCTTATAATAAATAAGAAAAAAAGTAGAGGTAAAAATAAGTTATACTTGCAGTATTATCTATTTAGTGTATTGCCATTATTTTTAGAACAAAATATTTTTATACATTGTGGAAGTAATTTTATTTTAACAGGTGTTAACTCAAATTCTTCATTATCAATAAAAAATACTCGTCCATCTTCCTGTAAAATAGCATAGATTATGAATATTTTTTGATATATTGCAAATATTGTGAAACTGAATTTACAAATAATACATTTTTCTATGATAAGAAAAAAATTGTTTACCTGTTCAGGATATAATTCAATGTCCTTCGCTTCGAACGAGTGATCCATAAGTGTTCCACTTCCACTTACTCTTCTCCAACCTTCGCTAACAAAAGATATATAATCTATATCTTTTGGACCTATACATATAAATCATGTCAAAAGTTAGTACATAATTATTTTGTCATAAATTTTTGTAATTACTATTTTACATTACCTAATTGTACTCTTAATGATGGATTCTGTACAGAATTAATATTGTCTATAGTTGAGGTTTTTATACATAAATCAGTCGTCGAGATGGGTATTTCATAAAAAATTCCACAGTTATCATTTTGGATTTTGCTATGATCAATGTCCGTATCTGAAGTATATTATAAATATGTTAAAGCTTTTTTAAATTTGAAATTGTACTAATACTTTTGTATTCACTATTATTTATTTAATATTACTGTATTTACCTGACACGAATGTTCTTTTTCTTGGTAAAAATGCATGCCACCACCTTTTGTTTGAATGAATAAACTGGTCGGCAGTATTTACTTTTTGATAGCAATTGGAGCAACCTGGACACGGATGGGTGTATTTTAGGGTTCCATTGCAGTTCCAATTCAAATTTTTTTTGTAACCATTAAATACGAAAGTGGCATATCTACAATATAATAAAATTTAAAAATAGATATAATGAGAAAAATAACGAAAAATAAGACTCATATAAAGTATATCTCATACTTCCGTAAAGTTTTGCCAAGCCAATATTTATTTTTTTGCACGTAAGCGTCTTGCCAAGCACCCCATTCTATTTTTCCAGCGGTATAGACCGGTTTTAATTCCTTTTCAGGATCTTCCTTAAATATTAATAGGTTGTATAAAATTCAATGATAAATTCATGTTATTCATATGACTTACTTTAAGAGAAGTAACTTCAACAATATCTATCAATTTGCAATCTCCATCTATAATGTTTATTGTAGCCTCTGTCATTTCATGTATATTAGGTAGTTCGTCGAAGGACCAAGGGTTTAAAGAACGAGAAACATTATTCGTTTCCCCTAGTGGTAAAAGACCAATAGGACATTGCTTGACAGAATGATGGTTATTTTTGTATCTTCTCATCATACCGGTTATAACATCAGATAAGGTACCATCTCCCCCTGCTACAATTATAGCATCGGTTGGAGTATTCAAATTTTCTACTATACTACGTGTATGGCTAGTCGATTCTGTTTGCACAATATTAACTGCAATTCCAGCTAAATGTAACAATGGCTCGCAGTAATCTTCAAACAACTTTTTTGCTTTCCTAAAAACCAAGAAAATAACTTATCAGAATTTATTTTATCGGAAACAATACCAGTTATTGGTTATTAATTTAAAACCTGTTATTAGCTGCAGGATTTAAAATAACCGTGACATGACGAGGCTTTACGTATGTAGGACAAGGTTCGTCTCCATATTTTACTACATGTTCACAATATTGTCGCATCAATTCCTGCGTACTAAAAGCAATTACAATATATCAATTTTTAGAAAAATTATTATTATTATTATGTGATTTTAATATAAGTTTGCAAATAAGTAAAAAATGTATACTCATTAAATAATATTAAACTGTTTATAGTTATAAAGATATCTTACTCATATGTCTCTTTACTGTATGAAATTCCATATGATAATGCTGCAGCACCAAATGCAGATTTTTTCCAGTTATTTCTTATCGTTCGGAAAAATTTCAGAACTCTAGCCATTTTTAAAATCTATGCATTAAAACGGAGATATATTTTTTGTATATTCATCCGTACATTTGCAATACATTCACTTATATATTTGCAATATTTTCATTACAATATATGATCTGTTATTAGAAATGCGAGTATTAAGGACATCGCATTCGTTTTAAGAAACGTAGACACATCGAGGTTATGTGCTACTGTTACAAATCGCCGATTGTAAAGTTATATTCAATCGTTTATTACAAATATTGCCTTTAATAATGAAAGAAATTAAAATATGAACATTCTTCTATTCAACATAATTTATAGATTCGATTCAATCCGTATTAAAAATACCATACAAATAAAACAACCATTGCCTGCAGTTATTTCGAAACAACAAGAGAAAAGTTATGGATTTCGCGCTTTTATCACCTTCCCAGAGTCATCAGCGACTCTCAACGGTAAACGAGCGAACTTAATACCATTGGAGCATTTCTCACTGACGAGGCGTGATGCACGTAATATCCAGTAGAGGTCGGTTCAAGCGCGCTCCTCGGTTCCACAATTACGAAGCCGATCAAAAGCGTACGGAGTTTCCAGGAGGGCGGTCGTGTTACGATCGGAGAGAGCCTTTCTTCCCCCACGGTTTAACACAAAAATTTTTCGATACACGTACGAGTCCTCGATTTCGACGCGCACTGCAAGAGAACGTATCTTATAGAATAATGGCGCGCCGTGTGATTTGACAGTGAAGAAACGCTTGAATGGGAAAAGTGCCTCGATATTCTGTGGTTCGTAACTACTCAAGATCCCAGCTAAAAAAGTAACGTTCGAATACCTCGTATCTCGTCCGTTCGATTTTCTCGCGTCGGATTCGTCCTAACGGCGAACTATTTTCACTGAAAACTATCGCACGGGAAGTTTCCACCCGAACGTTACGCCGATCGATGCCGAAAACCGAAGAAGCATCGTTGAAAAAAGCATTCGAGACATCGATTGACGAACGCGGTATGACTCTCACAGGCGATATATTAGCCACCGGAGAGAAGCCGGTACAGTCGGTATATATATCACTCGGTTAGAAGAAGCCTCGATGTACAGGGCACCGACTTTTTCGAACTCGGAACAAGTTTTTTTCCCGATGCTAGTAAAAAGTCGTTTGTATCGTCGTTGTTCTTCGCTCGTATCGTTCCCGGCGACTTCGGATTCGTCCTTGATCCTAACGTCATCGTTTCGCGGGGTACTTCAGGATTCGAATGTTCGCACGGAGACATTGATAAAAAAGATTACACGATACTGGATTTTCTATGTAAAATTACACGCGAGTTACGACTTAAAGGG
>JAIFRP010000008.1:478435-493642 GCA_032403825.1 Odynerus spinipes | reverse complement strand
TTAGTGCATTACGACTTTATCACGTATCGTGACATAGTATATTACTCATACGATACTATAATCTTCCACTTTATATTCACTCTCACTCATGAAGAACTCCGATTAACAGTCACATCGTGATCCACAATAAAGGTCTTACTGTTCGGTTCTGCAGGTGAAGATCCGATGCTCAGCGACCAACAGCAATATCGCTACATGACTGTTGACGATATGAAATCCATGGGAGACGACTCCATGCGCGTCAATGTGACGGACGACGAGAGAGATAACCGACATGCTGGAGGTACGCTTAACAAACGATTCTTTCCTTCTATTTTCTTGTTCTTTTTCTTTCTTCTTAACATCGTGTAACAACAGGAGGAAACATCGTGCGCTCGTATTCGTGCGGACAAGATTTCCATTTCCTTTTCTTTACGTGTTTCTAGCTCCCACGATAACAGAAATGATTACGAAGGAAAATTATCAACGTTACAATGCCGCGAATCTCAAGCCAGACAATATAGATATCAATAGGCATCCAGTTCACGTTGGGTATGTATCGATTTACCTTATTTCTTTCATTTGAAATTTTTATTAAAATTAGTCGCGTGATAAGCTGTATTATTATTAGCGGTTACACGTTACCCGACTACGTGTAACGTGTTTACAAGAGAATAATCATGTCTGAGATACGTATGTATTTCGAATTAAGTAACAGTTTTACAGCTTATCTCGTGGAGACAGTAAAAATACGCGATCATCGAAATATACATAAAGATAAAGTTTCAAAGAATGAGTGTGTATGTATTCGAAGTTTTGTGCACACACACACACACACAGCAATTACGATTTACTTATTAAGCTGACAAATTCGTCGATGATAAAGGATTCCGAAGTAATCGCGTTGATACAAAAAAAAAGACGCGTACACTGCATAAGATACTGCACCTCGTACATTAGCGTATACTCTTTCATGCCGTAATAACATAGTATTGGTTATAAAGAAACAATAATGTTGTGTATTATAGTGTGATACGGTGTGTGTTGGTGAAAGTATCCCGCTGTAACTAACCCTCTAAATTATTGGTTGCTATGTAATTTATCTTCTAGTTTACTTCTAATTTCTCCAACCTATAACTGGCGACTTATATATTTGGTAGACGCGTAAGCTCGTATTCTAAAGTTGAACTAATCGTACTACATTATATTGAGATTTCTTTTTTTACTACTTGATACATTCCGAAATCATCGTTATGAATTATCCGTAAAATAAAATTAAAAAAAATAATAAAAACGCGCACGATACGTTAAAATGAAAATATATTCATCGTGTCCTTACATTTCATTCCACTTTCTGTATGTACAAAGCATCGCGATTCATCGATATCTCAATGCAGTTGATCAGTAGTGTAAACGAGAGCCAGTTCGTTCAGTTACACTCTTTGCATTCATACGTGTTTCCACTTTGCCGCTTGTCTTGCCCGTAGTATTGTTTAAACGATGTAGCAGTTAAGCATGAAATGTTCAGTACGTTTTACGATGAACGATTCTTTCGATAACACGAATAATTTCGTTTAGCCTCGTACATTTCTTTTTGTAACTAACACGCATTCCCGACTAGACATCTCTACTATGTAGGTTTATACGTCTAGGGATGTTCTTACGTCATATTATTCTATTTTCGAAATGTTGAGTGTGATTGTTTCGAGTATAAAATGGAGCACACGGTTTTATGACTTTCGGCAGAGACTTTTGGCAGTGTGTACTGCATCGATTGCAAAAAGATGATAAAAAAGCGAAACGCGAGTTGCACGATTACAAACAAAAACAGTAAGCATGTGCATGAAATAAAACTATTGTCGATAATCATACACGGTTTTGTTCCGAGATTAGTGCCTCTTTAGAGTTCCTAATTACATCGCTGGCTGCCCTCGGTACCGTGTCGAAAGGACAAGGAATGTGGAGGGACAGGTATACCATTCCGTTTTTATTATATTCCACTCGCGTACTTGATATAATCTACAGTTTCCCCCATCACTTCTATTTTACGTATATTATATCGTGAATATTTCAGTGATATCCCCATGATAGAACACACATATACTTCGTATTAAGTATTAAATTAGGCACTGATAATGATTAAAAGTAAATAGAATTTTTTAATGAACTTCAGAGTACACATTTCCTATGTAATAGTTTATAAAAACGACGTAAACAAAAAGAAGTGTATACCGTTTTGCATACCGAGACAAAAATGTATCTCGGTTATTAGAAACAAGGAGAATCGTTCATCCATCGTGAATTTCAAATAAGAAAGAAGTTACAAAATATTTCTCTTTAAAGCGGCTGCTGCTCGTGCGGATGTCCTTCTAGTATGATTACTTTATGTTCAGCTATTTTATGCATATAAACCGAGATCTGTCGTCTTATCTGCTGCCGATAAAAATGAAAAACAAGTATGATACGTGTACCGATCGGATTTATTATTTTTTCGTACATTTTCAAATTGATCGCATGAAGAAACAATTTATATATGTATGTATGTATGTATATATATATATATATTTATCTTTATGTTTATATAAACACGTATCAATGAATTATTAAAAATGACAGCACATCAGGCAGATTTCGAGCCCCTTCCTCTTACGTTACGCAGTCCTCCCAATGTATGTCTATTTTTCGTATAGTGTGAGTGATGTATTGCATCGCGCGTCTCTACTATAATACATAATTATTATTGTTGTTTCCCTCTTTCGCAATGTGTATAACACAAAAAAGTGGTTTGCGTGTGATCATTGCGGGTTTTCGAAATGATCAGCGATATTATCCTATTAAAACTGACAAATATAATACCTTAAGAGAGCATTGAACGATCGACTAACTATCCGCTGATGTGTTTTAAAAAACGTTCGAAAATCTGTGAAGTTGTGTTAGAATCTAGTATATCATGATCTCATCTTTATATGGCATCATTCATCGTCACATTTATGGAACGAATGAATACTAACGCGTTTTTTATTTTGTTTCCGATCCTCTGTTATTTTATTTGCGCTACTCGCAGAATCCCACAATGGAGAAAGTAAGTGATCTTCTCTTGAATCTTTTAGCTTCCCGCTATTAGATGTTCCGCTCCTGAATTGTACTTTCATGCGTTACACACTTTTTCATTCCTGCTGCACATACTACCCCTGTAGTCGCCGATTTTTAGTGATCTTTAGATAAAAAATTTCGTCCAGCAGCGAACACATACCGAACTCGACTTTATCGATATCGCATCAATCGTGTTACGTATACATATATATTTTCTAGGAAAGGTATACGATGTATATACATATATGTATATGTAATTTGTATATAAAGCATATACATGTGTATACTTTCAATTTTCTCCTTTCGATTATGTATTCGCTGTAAGAACGTCATCTACAGCTGCTGTATATCATATAAGTCGATCAAATGATCCCACAGGATCATCAGTCATTCACACGTTGAAATTGTTAGAATGAATTTTCAATTTGATTTCCTTTGATGTTTTCACATAGTTTCTTGATGTGATTATTTCGTTCGGCTTACAGCTTTATTTGTTAGAAAAGCAAAAGAAACAAAAATAAGAGAACAAAAAAGATATCAATTATACCAACGTATGTTTTGCTTTAGGTAGAACAATCGTAGAAGCGTGCTTAGCTTTTCGTATAGCTTTTATCTTTTACTCGATGTTGTCGTATTTATTACTCACTCTTCCAAATCAGAATGAACTTCCAAAAATAAAGTCATTTTAATATTATCTCAATATCGATATCGTTTAAATATTGTCTCATTCGTTATTAACTATAAAAATCATATGCATATTTACATACATATACATACATATCAATACCTGACGTTATCAGACGCTGCATTTTATAATCTATTTTTCTCGATCTATTTACGCGTCTTGGCTTTGCGTGGCATAGTACCACCATAGAGATGCAGACAGTGTCTTTCACATTTATTACACGCTTGGCGTAAAATGCGACTGAAGTTACATGATTAATTTTAAGAAAACGATATTATTTTCGATTATACATTCCAGACGAGATTAATCATTTTAAATAATAACAATAATTCTTAAATCACCGTCAACGTGTCGATTATGCCGACGGAATATAATTTGTAATTCGAAGTTTCTTTGGTGTAACAGGAAGGAGGCGAGACATCGATTGTGGTTTTATGTATTTTTCTCCCAAAATTATTTACTTACCCTCCCTCTTAAGAATCTTTATATCGTACCAATGTATAGTATACCTACTCTAAGGCAAGTTCATTGTATGGCTCGTTATTGCGTGTTTTCTAAAATCGATGTACCACGATAGCTTCCTGGTTTCTTTCCTGGTCGACGCGAGGGGTGGTGCGATGCGAGGATGTAGACACAGTGGAGTTCGTGTTATTGTACCACCTCGAAAAGCGGCAATGCCGATGCGGGTGACCTGCAGGTACCTAAGGAGAGACAAATTGACCAATCCACCGCCTTTGATGGAAGGCGAGGCTTTGGCCAGTCGCATTTTGGAACTTGGACCAGTCGGCGCTAAATTTTTAGGGTACGTTTCATAAATACATCATTATAGGAGGGATTTATTAAAAATATAAATTTTAATATGTTATCTTCTTTGGCGCAGACCTGTCATCATAGAGGTGCCACATTTTGCTTCGCTAAGAGGGAAAGAACGAGAAATAGTTATATTACGTTCCGATAACGGAGAAACTTGGCGAGAACATACCCTGGAGGCTAGTGAGGAGGCTGTACAGGATGTTCTTAACGAGAGCTTTGAAGGAGAAGGTATTACTCTCTAACACTTGACTCCCTATCGTTCGCTTTAATACCTCCTATCTCATTCTTCTTTCCTTTTATAGAATTAAGCCAGCTGGAGGATCTCCAAACGTCGCGCATCGTAAGAATACTTACAGCAGATTTTCCACATTACTTCGCGGTTGTGTCTCGTATCAGGCAAGAGGTGCACGCGGTTGGACCAGAAGGAGGTACCGTATCTTCGTCAGCCGTTCCTCAGGTTCAAGCTGTCTTCCCACCCGCAGCTTTAACCAAGAAAATTAGAGTTGGTCTACAGGTACATTCTCATCGATTAGTTTCTTTGAAAATCGTTCTTCATCGTTGATTTATTTGTACCGATGGTTATCTATATATTGGAATTTGTGCTCAGGCCCATCCGATACCAGCTGAACTGGTAGCTAAGCTACTAGGCAATCGAGTCGCTGTATCGCCTATAGTAACGGTGGAACCACGACGGCGAAAATTCCATAAGCCGATAACTTTGACTATACCGGTACCGCAAGCAGCCAACAAAGGCATGATTAACCAATACTCGGGGGATGCACCGACTTTGAGGCTCCTGTGCAGCATAACTGGTAATATATGCTTGCACGTAATATTGTAGAGCAGCGTACCGTCTTACTGGAAAATCTCTTACCGATAAATTGCTGAAAATCGTTATGTCGCAAACAATTTGGGTGTCATATATGCTCTTGCCAGATTTATTAAGCATTCGAATAATATCGACTTGTAGTTTAGCTAGGCATGATGACAACGTCGGTAGGCAATCTCGTCTGTTCTCAGGTCGTCGGGACTGCGCGGCATGCTCGTTTTTATTATTTTTACTTTAGACTTTAGACCATACACATGTACTAACATGTATGTACGTGACATTTCAGTGTATTGTTTATATATTGACAGGTTTGTGTATCTTGAGTAATATATAAATACTATTTATGCCGTTAACATTTACAACGTAATGCATTTTTCTTATTTTTTTTTTCTTTTCTTTTCTGATCGTTCTATACATAATTTTATTTTAGCTGATAAACACTGACTGCGGTTCACCCTTTGGTATCGGGCGAGATAATTGTTTCTTAAGATACGTTACTGTTTGTGTAACAAATTACGCAGGGTTTGGTGTTGCGCGAGACACAGAGCAAAATTATCAATAAGAGCACCCTAAATATCAAAGAACGCAGTCGGCGAAGGGAAACGCACAGTACATATGGAAAAGTTGTTAACTCATAGAACCTAAACCATACTTGACATTTTATTTATTCTTCCAACTAGTTCCTAATAGTTTTCAAAAATTAGTTCTCTAATAGTAGCATAAATCAGATACGTAAACAATTTTTCTTTTTTTAAAAAAAGGAATATCGATACTGAAGGGTCGAGGAAGATCTCGTCTATCGAGTAAGTGTCAGCCAAGTGAATCCTTTTCGATTGTAATATTTATAATCTTCTTATTGAAAGTGTATGCATCGTTTAAAGTTCTCTCGTTACCAGTGGCAGTATCCCGAAGACCTTCGGATAGAGATTTAAAAGGGAGATGGTAGCTGCATGTTCCATAGAAACATTTCGTTGAGTACCATTGTTGTATACATATATCTTGTTGTGATTCATTGTTAATGCTTGCATATTGTTAGGATTGAGTCATTTAGGTATGGATTATCAATTAACGTAGATCAAACTTTTATTACTTAGCTCTTTGTAAGCGTTAACTTCAAAGTTTTTGTTTCAGCACATTCAGTTGAATGGTAATTGCTTTAATATTAAGCTTTTATTCGACGTCAATTTATCTAATTAATACTGTGCTTATAAAATATATGTATGTACCTCGGATCGTGAACATGCATACGATGTTAGAGCGTACTCTAACGATGAAGGACCATCGCGGGAGATTGCAACATTTTTATATTTGCACCATCACATTTTTTCGTTTATATTTTAAACCGAAGCTTCGTATTTTTGTTAACAAGTGCCACAAACTCAATCACATGTTTTCTTTATTATTGACATACTATTTTGTGGTATACCGCATTACATCTTTTCATTCTTTAAAAATATTCGCAAATTTTGGTGTGCTATGTTTCGAATACATATCTTCCGAATGGGGGTACACTCGTGTTGCTTTTTATAAATATTTATAAACACCACCTTTTCTCGATCTCGGTGCGTATAAAAATATGCAAAGAACGAGGCTTTTTACCATTATATGCGTCTTGTGTACATAACAATCCATAGCACGTAACGCTAGCACATTTATAGAGACCGATGTTAAATACAAAACTTTTGTACGTTACTACAGAAAACGTTCGCAACGTGATTAGCGATTAATCAGCATACTTTCGGGTTTTAGCGAATCCATATTCCTCACCCATTTCTACGAGTGTGTGTGTATGTGTGTGTGTGTGATTGTATATATTATATATACAAGCATATACATATATGTATAGAACATTTAAACATGCGTTTAATATACCTTATTCATCAATAACCGTTACATCTCTGAAGATCAGTGTATATTTATTCAAAAACGAGAATGAATACGCGAAGCATCCTCCCCTCCTTCTGTTTGCTATTCAAATCAACATACTTGCACTCATGATCATCAAGAACAATTTCAGAATGACGAAAGATACTTTACCCACTCTTCACACTTATTCGAAACTGTAATTAATTTCGGTCGCACCGAATTAAAACACACGTTTCACTATCTTTATTGCGCATTTATAGCACGGACATATTTTAATAATGTTATTGGAATTGACATGTATGTCGTTCAGGGGGTCAGTCTCGGGCAGTCTGGGAGGATGTCACAGGTTCAACGCCGTTGACTTTCGTCAAGGATTGCGTCTCTTTCACCACCACAGTTTCCGCTCGTTTCTGGCTAATGGATTGCCGAAATATATCGGAAGCGACAAAAATGGCAACGGAGTTATACACTCATGCTACACATGTACCGTTTATGGCTAAGTACGTTTAAAATTCAGAGTGAATCGGGACGACAGAAATAATTGCATTGGTCAAATATATTACTCAACTATGTTACTCGATATTATTTGTAGATTCGTGGTCTTCGCGAAACGCATCGATCCTTTGGAGGCCAGGATACGTGTGTTTTGTATGACCGACGACAAAGAGGATAAAACTCTTGAGCATCAAGAGCACTTTACAGAAGTCGCGAAGAGCAGAGACGTCGAAGTAAGTTGTTAACAATTTTTCCGAATACGTAACGAAGCTTACTTTCTACGTCTCGTACGTTTGTAGGTGCTAGAAGGAAAAACTCAGTACATGGAATTTACGGGTAATCTTGTACCAGTATTAAAAAGTGGTGAACAACTTCAGTTACCATTCAGAGCGTTTAAAGAGAACAGAGTTCCGTTTACCGCGAGGGTAAAAGATCCAGACGCGGCAGATATGATGGGCCGGATAATGTTCATGAGCGAGCCTAAGGTTCCTAAGGGCGAGGTGCCTCAAACACCGATATGTACATTGAATATTTTGTTACCTGAAAAGATCTCTCCGGAACCTGCGGTTTCGGAATTGGATTTATTGGAATTATCTAAGAATTACAGTTTTCTACGCGATGGTGGAATAAGTACGTAATGATGATTTATTATTAGCTCGTTATCTTTTATTATTGCGATCATAATAACATTATTGTTTCTTTCGCTCTTAGGTCGACCGGATGCTATACATAGAGCAACTATACGGTTAAGAGATATATCCAATTTACTAGGCAAGGACTGGGAACAATTAGCAGAGGAATTAAATATTGCTCCGAATGACGTATCTTTGATAAAACAGGAGTATCCCGATAAACCGGCTCAGCAAGCAGCAGCGATGTTTAAACTTTGGCAAAGCAATGGGAATAAAGCAACGGGTAAGTTTAAATATATATGTATATGTTTTATCGTAGCATCTATATATATCTCGTGAATCTATATAAATAGGCGCAAAACAAATTAAGTCTGTATTAGTAAGACGCATAGTAATTATACCATAAGCGTTGAAGCACAATCATCATGCAAGGTTAAAAATGCGACTTGGTCACTGCGATTGACTCAGACGTGTGGAATCTCAACCGTAACGTCGTTGATGATCTCATGGCCCATTATTATGCCTGACATAACCCACGGATCTCTCTCTCTCTCTCTCTCTCTCTCTTTCTTGCTACTGCAATGATTCCATCTTATTCTTACAAAGCACGCAAAACGTCTCTGCAATCAGCGGACCGACAAACAGTCGGGTGGTATATGCCCGAAGAACACGAAGTGGACACGGTTAAATTTACTCATATTTGTCGGTTCCTACTTGTCAATTCTCTCTTTGCGAATGCGTACTAAGTAGTTTGTGACGATTTTATCCATTTTTATCGTGATCGTTAGTGCCGGTGTGAAAAAATCGCAGTGATCTTTAGAAATCAAGTTTGTATAGCGTATGCTATTTGAAATGAAGAAGAAAATGTATATATCTTTGTATCAAGAATACAAGAATCCGGTAACAAATTTATACACTAGTGAACTTTTATTAATATTTCGTAACACGACTTCGGTGTGTCTACAAACTTCCAACGCTTCTGGTATGTTTTATAAACGAGTTAACTGAAAATAGTCTATCATTTATAAACGTACATTAAATATTTACGTATATCGTTTGTTCATGTGATGATATTTATACATACACACGTAATACGCATGTAATTCTTTTATTTAAAGGTAATACCTTGGAAAAGGCGCTCCAGAAGATCGGTCGAGAGGACATTGTAAACAAATGTATATTCAATGTAGAACTTGTCACTGATGATGTAGAAAAAGCTGTTGCAAGGGTTCGGCTGGATCAACCAGGCTTCGACTCTCTGAAGGAGGAGTTAGGACCGTCCAGAGACACATCACTTCGACGGGATGCAACTATGGATCCAAAAATGGATCCTGATTATGAAGAACCAGATAGAATGAAGGTATGTGGTGTTATAGATAAAGCCAATTATATTGTTGCAAAGTATCACGTTTTAATACAACATTGTCATTCTTCAGGAATCTGAATCCGTGGAAGACCTTAGTGGCACTGGGCGTGTACAGGACAAACGACGTAAGTGTAAAATTATTATTCCTTATTAGTGAGTAAAATGATGATGCAAAAAAGTATACTCTCCTTTTTTGAATACTAAAAGTAGAAGATATGTTTATTTTTCGAAATGATGCAATAAAACTAAGATTTTTAGTATAATCATATGCACGGCTAAGTAATCGTTAAGTCATGATTTCACGTTAACGTTGTTTTTTTAAAATGCATCACTTTGCATAATCACGTCGTCATGTTTATATTTCGGCTCCTTGTTCACAACACGTTTCTCGCACTTAACAGCCAAGCAGCATGTCACGATCGCAAATGGCACTGTATTCAACGGAACCTCGACCCCCATCAAAGACAAATATGCAAGCGATGAGAAAGAATTTGGAGACATGATGGCTGATTTCCTTGAGCATAAATGTCACGTTACCGACACGATGAGTAAAAAGTCATGCGACGAGCCCGAAGACGAGGATAAAAAGCGGCAAAGGGTGATTGCTGATGCAAATAAAATAGTTTCCGGTAAGTGAGTCGTGTATTATTTTTAAAATCAATGGGTTGAGGGGTCGCGGGGTCGTGCTTTATTTGCCAACGAATAAATTTCTATTAAAGGAAACGGCAAGCCATTGACGAGCACCTACTTATTTCATTCAAACTTTTGCAGCATGTTCGGCTCAATGCGGTAATGCACGCTTGATTCTGAAGAATAGGTTTATTTCATTAACTATTTACAATTGAAGTCATTCCATGAAACTTACGTTATACAGATTGCAACATTTTGTACCACGAATATTCTTAGGTAGAATATTAAAATTGGTTAACTTTATTTTTAAAAACAATGCAATCTGTAAACAACTGATATTTATAATTTATATTAATCTAAGATTAGAAAAACATTGAACTTAAATATACATGTATCTATCCATCTATCTATCTATCTATCTATCTATCTATCTATCTATCTCTATCTATCTAACTCTATCTAATTTACTTACCTATCTATCTATACAGTACAGTATTCGCGTGCGAGTGCACTAAGTCATCATCTTGTCTTTTAATTTCACTCACAGGTTCCGGAAGCCGCTGTGGATATCTCCATACATATTTCAGCTTGCTTATCTTTCTTAATAAGTAATGATTTATTTAATTTGCCTCTCGGTCGACATTTCACATATGTATATATCGTATATAAATTATACGATTTCTAACATATATCACTTTGTCATTTTGCTAATACATTTTCTAGACTTCAACACATTCCTGGCAATTTATTTCAGCAAGATTACGCTACAATTATTTGGCGATGCATGAACAATCCAATGTGTCTGGCCTTACTGTGTGGACGCACGGAGCAGCCGTCTCTGTAGTCGTAATAAGGAGTGGGTACATTGATAAACAAAAACAATTAGGTGGACAACTTTTATTAGAGTTTTTAATAATCAATAATTTTAGATTCGGTCACTAAAGTCATTTTTATTAAATCTTCATTACATTCTGGTCTTCCTTTTTTATTTATTTGTTTTTCAGTATTACGAATTATCAACAATAGCAATTTAGTGTTTTCATTAACATACAAAAATGATGTTACACATTACATAAACATACACGATTACGAAAAGCAAGAAGTACATTCTTCATCTGAAATTAGGGATGATTAATGTTTAATTATTTATTTTATCATCGTTATTTAATGGATGGCTGCTCCACTGCACACTACACTCTACGCACAATCCACGCGGCAGTCTAACCTCTGCTCCAATCAAAGAACAATGATGAGCGAGCCGGCTTACACTAATGATGACGCAATATGAACCAATAAAATGTGTTCCTTTATATATGTTACATTTACAGACGCCTAAAATATATAATACTTAATTAACAGGTGTAATAGCAGAGGCAGAAAAAGAGAAGGAGAAGTTAGCGAAGGAAGGGTGGTCGGTGGTATATGATGATATGCGGGACAGTGAGAAGGTGAGAGGTGCTGTAGGGCAAGATTTGTTTAAAGACGAGTTAGCTAAAAGTGCTGAGAAATTTAGGGACGCAGAATTAGGTATAATTGTAGAACCAAAAGTTGTAGACGATGTAGAACCTCTTATAATTAAACAAGAACGAGCTCGCGGTGGGAAAGGAGAGCCGAAAAAGCAAATTCCTTCTACAAAACAAGTAACTACTATAGAAAAAGTTTCGGTAGTAGAACCAATAGTTAGACAGACCACGATTATAAAGGAAATTAAACCCACGGCGGATACGACAACTTCCAAAGATTCGATTACTTTGCCTCACGGCACTGTACAAGTTGTTAGTGAAAAAGAAAAGATGTCGAAAGAAGGTAAGGAAGTAGACGAAAAGTTGGCGCAAGATAATGTAAAAGAAGGCGTTAAGACATCTCAGATTACAAAAGACTCTGATGGCAAGATCAAAACGACAGAAACGAAACCAAGTATTGGAACGGATATTCCATCCAAAAATAAAGCTGAACAAGACGAGAAATCGACTTCCGATAAACGCATTTCCGCATATAAAGATGTGTACGATGCTCAGCATACTTCAAAGAATTCTGATGAGGAAACAACGGATACATCTAAAAAATCAAAGGATAAGAGCACCGGTATATTTTCTGGCATTTTTAAAACTCCTAAATTGAAGAAAGGTAAATCTAAAGACTCGAAGGAGACATCTTTTGATAGCGGAGATGAAGAAAGCAAGATGCTCCCAATATCTTCTTCAAATAAAGATTCAGAAATTGCCTTTTCTGACATGAAACTTGCAACTTTAAATTTGTTAGAAGATGCTAAGAATACTGCTGCAATCTTACACGTACCTTCGGAGTCCAGTGAAAAAAATGGTTCATTAAAAATTCTCGTAGAAGATAAGAAGAATAATTTAACGGATGACGTTCATTCTCAACCTCAAAAAACTGCGAGCGCAGAAGTAAAAAAAGAACGTACTAATGGAACAGCGACAATCAAACCGAAACAGGTAGGAGAACATCTTGAAAGTATCAGAAAAAGTATAGACGGAGACGATTATCGGAATCTCGAAACAACTTCAAGAAGTAGTCCAACTAAACAAGAAAACATTAAAAAATCCGACATTAAGGAGACAACAAAAAGTACCTCGGATAAGGATGATACTGATACAGGTGGTAAAGATCGAGGTGGATTATTTGGTATATTTAAAAGTCCTAAATCAAAAGACAAAAAATCAAGTAAATCAAAAGAATCATCTTTCGATTATAGCGACGAAGAACTTAAATCTACTACTGAAAAATTTCTCGAGGAGACGCGTAAAATTGCTAACGAGGATATAAAACATGTAGGCCCTAAAACAGATGATATGAAATCTCTTGCAACAAGTAAAGTGCACACTTTTAGCGCACCTGCTTACGACACTTCTGATGTACCAGTAGATAAAGTTAGTGGTCATTCGTATGACATAGTAGGTAAAATTAAACATGATAAGAATATTATAAAAGAGCCAATAAGTGAAAAACAAGATTCTGCTAAAGATATCGCGGATCTGTCTTCGAAGCAAAAGGAACCCATTTTACTAGTAGATAAAAAATCTGATAAAGAGATTACAGAGGAAGGTAAGGAGAAAGGTAATTTCTTTGGGATATTCAAAAGTCCCAAACTAAAAACTAAGAAGAGAACAAAATCACGAGATCGTGGTACTTCAAAAGAAAGATCATTTGACAGTGCAGATGAAGATTCTTATAATGCAGACGTCAAGCATGTTGAACGTTCTAATGTCTCGACGATTCCAAAAGAAGAAGAGGGTCAAGAATCAGGATCCGGAGATGAGGGAAGTAAAAGTTCTGGCATCTTTGGGATGTTTAAAAGTCCCAGATTACAACGTGGAACACGAAGCAAATCGAAGGAAAAAAGCTTACCACCAGAAGCACCATCAGCCGAACTTAAAGAAACAACTGCCAAATTTCTAGAGGATACTCGAAACACCGCTGATGTAATCAGCGGATACCAGCAAAATGAGAAAGCTTCGTTAGCACAGAAAATTACTGATAAAATAGATACAACAGCTGATGCAGTTGTGAATGGTATGAAGGATACTAAGGATGCAGCTTCGAAGGGAATAAAGGAAGACGTTCACGCAGTAAAAAGTGCAATTTCAAACGGTGCCAGTACCGTAGCTGATGAAGCTCAATCGGCGAAAGAAAAAGTTGCAAAAGAAGCAAAGAAAGCAAAAGAAAAGGGATCTGGATTTTTCTCGGGTATATTCAAGGGTGCAAAACATGCCGTTGACGATGTCACAGATGATGCGAAAGAGTTTGTAGAAGATACAAAAGTTAAAGCTGCTAAGGAAGAAGCGCGTGCTAAGGAAACTGCCGCACAGACTGCTAAAACAGCCGAAGATGTAAAAGACAAAGCTGCAGATAACGTAAAAGACTTCAAAGACAAGACTGCAGCTGCAGTACAAGATGTAACACATAAAACAAGTGCAGCAGCTAAAGAAGCTAGCGAAAAAACCGTTGCTGGCGCAGAGTTAGTAAAAGAAAAGATAGTGACTAGTACAAAAGATACTACAGACAAACTAATTGCTGATGCTCAGGATATAAAGGAAAAGGCAGCGGCAGGCGTACAAGATGCAAAAGATAAAACTATCGTAACTACAAAAGATATTAAAGAAAAGGCAGAAACCAAAATATCCGAGATGGCACAAAAAACTACAGAGACCGGCGACAAAGTTGTACAAGGCGCAAAAGATGCTAAAGCCGCCGTTGCGAAAGAAGTAGAAAAAGACGTTAAATCTGTCAAAGATGCAATCTCTTCTGGTGCCACTGCTGCGGCCGACGAAACTCAAGCTGCAAAAGAAAAAACCGCAAAAGAGGCGAAAAAAGCTAAAGAAAAGGGATCTGGCTTTTTCTCAGGCCTTTTCAAGGGTGCGAAACATGCCGTTGAAGACGTAACTGATGATGTAAAAGAATTCTTGGACGAAACGAAAGCTGAAGCAGCAGAAGAAGAAGCTCGAGCTAAAGAAGCTGCAGAACGGACTGGCAAGGCAGTTCACGATGCGAAAGACAAGGCTGCAAGTGGTATCAAAGAGTTGAAAGACAAAACCGTTTCCGGAGTAGAAGATGTAAAGGAGAAAACAGGTGCAGCAGTTAAGGATGCTAAAGAAAAGACTGCTGCTGGCGCAGGTGAAGTTAAAGAGAAGATCGTTGCTGGAGCTAAAGGTGCAAAGGACAAAGTAGTTGCTGGAACCCAAGATATCGCGGAGAAAGTAGCTGCAGGCGTACACGACACCAAGGAAAAGACGGTCGCCGCTGCAGATGATGTTAAAACAAAACTTGATACTAAAATGTCGGAAGTAGCCCAAAAAAC
>JAIFRP010000008.1:428730-463890 GCA_032403825.1 Odynerus spinipes | reverse complement strand
TATATTATTATGTATCGTCAAATGTTTAGCGATGTTGCAACTTTTTTTATATGTGTCTAGTATTATTACCCTTTGTTTTGGGCATGATGTAAAATTAAAAGGTATACGATTGGTACTTGTCTTCATGTGAACAATCGACATAGTAAACGTGCTCACGCTATTATGACAAGACGGCTGATTTATTTTCGTTTGTTACGCAGAATCTGACTTTTTGCAACAAAGCGAGCCAACCTTTGTAGAGACCACAACGACCGAGATGGATCCCGTAACGCAGGAAAGGTATACTTGCTATTTTTTCCTTCTTTTTCCTCAAGTCATCGATATCCATCGCTATTAATACCTAAATCAAATTTTCTTTACAGAATAACGAGAACCGTGCAAGTAGTGACAACGACGACGGTACCAATGACAGGTGGCATAGCTGGGCCGGAAGATTTGCGGGAGTCCATGCAGAAGATAGTCGACCAATTCATGACGGAGGAAAGGAAAGGCCAGTGAAGATTAAACGAATCGAGAAAAAGAAAAGAGAAAAATAATAATGAATTTTCGTTGAGGAGATGCGAGCAACGTCCCTGTTAGGGATGACATTTTCTGTCTCTCTTTCGCGTTGACCTAACGAAGCATCCGTTCGAACAAAGCACCCCACTAAGATACAATATCCGATAAAATAAATTTCTCATCCTTGTGGTGCCTCCCCCCTCCACCCCCACCCGGAGAAAAAGCAAAGAAGGCATATACTATGCGTGACGTTGTATCGTCGCGTCGCTTATGGCCTACGCTTCGAATTTGCTTGCCCTTCCGTTCCGTTTCGTTGCTTTACTATATCTTTTGTTTAAACTCGTAATTATTATTAAAATAATATATGTATCTATGTATATGTCGTTGCTAGTCCGACTAGCTCTCTGCTAGTCTTCACTATGCCAACCCGTCCACGTACAACGCCTTTTCTCGTGTTGTTCAAAGCAAGATAAGCAAACGAAACCGTTTTTGCCTCCGACTAATAAAGGGTTCTCAAGGCAAATCAAAGTATCGATCGGGCGGAAAATCATATTGAAATGTGAGAGAGAAAAAAGAAACGAAACGATCGAAACGATGTCTACCCGAGAAACGAACGATCTGCCATTGCGAAAGCGAATATACATGTATGTATTTATAGCGTATAACGAAAAGTCTCCATTGTATGACGATACTAAACGACAGATTTTACATCGCGGCTTTGCTAAGTGGTCGCTGGGGAGTCTGCTTTAGCTTTAGAATTACTGTAACGTCTACCTGCGCAATACATCGCTTAATTAGAACAGTAAACTTTCATTCACATTTCTGACAGTGAATTATGCAAGTAATCTTGTTGTCACTCGTCTCAGAAACGAACAATGTGCACAATAAGTCGAAGGATCGAACGATCGTTTTTAATTCGATTGACAACGAGAAACACGAATGTTTTTATGGATCAAGACGCAATATAAATGTAACTTATTTAAAGAATATTTCCTAACAATTTTTCATTGTATATATAATAATTTCTTAGCGTAACTTATACAAATGTACTATTATACAGTTGTAATAATGACAAGATTATAACACGAATATTTTATTTATATAGCAAAAAGGAGAGAGAGACCATTGGTATAATGTTACATGCGTAAATTTTGAAATGAGAGTAATATTGTTGGCAATCTGTCCATATGAATTGTATAAAATATAAGGAAAACGAGACAGCACGATGATTATAGAAAAATATATTGTTTAAATTTAACGATTTTAATTCGTCTCAATACGTAAGCAGTGTTAGCTTTCAATGTAAAACACGATCTTAAATGAAATGCGGGAAGAAATCAAACGTGTATGAAAAAAAGAACGCTATGAGTAACGAGACATTCTATTCATGTATGATACATTGAAAGATATTTAATTATTGCATATACGAAGTTTATAACTTATTACTTGTAATAACTGTTACACTACGATTAATAGACTTGCCTAGAGCCTATTTGACCTAAGGACCAAAGGCACAATCACGCGCGCATCAAAATGGAATACTATACTCCAATGTATTGTAACATTTAGTGTAATATCACGAATGTTGTGATACTGGTATATAAACGTTCTGGATGAATCAAATCAAACTACGGATTATGATCGCGAGAGAATGACTATTTTCCATAATTTATCTGAAGAAAAAAAAACGCATTGACGCCTGCAAACGAGAGAACGTCTCAAACAAAAGGGTGATAATGATTACATAATTATCACGATTTGGGACGAAAATTCACCGTAACCCTTTGACGATATACCATACTCATAAACACAGATTTGCGCATGGAAAAATTACTAAAAGAAAAAAAAGAGAGAACTGCAACCTTTAGTCAAGAATAAACTGTGTCCAATTGTACCAGCAGATTTCGTGCAAGGGCATAATTTGGTAAGTTATATTGACATTAGTTGAAGAACAACAGAGTTACGTCAAAGGGTTAATATCTTCTACTTTGTTATGCATTGTCACAGTAAGTTTTAAAGAGACCAATCTATAGTAATATCATTATTTCTTGTAATATATCTTATTATTATTATACGATATATATAGGTCTAAGAAGCATTTAATTTTGAATATCGCATTAGTAGTTTTCACAAATCCCATAATTTTGTACAGTCGATTTTTTGCGAGTAACCTGACGTGCGCGCAATCAGCAGCAACCATTTTACTCTATGCTATTTACATGTCTCTGCTACTTAATATATCATGTGTTAAGTTGTAACATTGTAACGGCATTGCACGGCATTATATCAACAAAAAAGAAGATATGGCATACATATATAGCACCGTGTGATTGATTATCGATGACAGCATAATAAGAAAACAAATGTTCTAACACAGTTATAATGTATTACAAGAGAAGAAGAAAAAAAAATGAAGAAAGGCAGAGTTCGTTTTGTCTACTCCTTGTATTCATAAAGCACAAATTATGCTGTAACGTTTGTCATGTTTTAATTTCATTAAAGCAATAACACTCATTCCATATAAAAGTCTTTCTAATATTCTAATATAAAAATAATATAAAGTTTTAAAAACTTACTAGCAAAAACATGTAATTGATTCGTTTGAACATTCGGTAAGTACTTTACTGATGAAATGATTACTTTAAACTTCATTTATTTATAGAAGCATTTTCATAGCGCTAAAATTTAATTGATATTTTACCAGCAGTTTATCAGCCGATCCAAGAATAAAACATTTAATAGTTTTGAAATGAAAACACACTCATCCTAATAAACACTTTAATGATGCAGATCAATACATATAAAAATTTCTAATGTTTTACATATATATGCTATTTTTCTTTTGTCTAAAATGGTGATACATTTACATACCATCACTTACTTACAATGATATACAAGAAGAGAAGGTATACATGAGAACATAACTTATTTAAATTTCTATGAAAGTGTGTGACAGTTGTGTCTAGTGCACGTTACCCAAGTCTATAAAATTTATAAATAAAGTCACAATGGTAGATATTTTTATAGCGATACAATCTGAATGAACAATGTTCTTATATATTTTACAAATCCTGAAAATAGATACAATTGCAAAACAAAGTACAATATCAATGGGAAATATGGTATTTTTTATTCATAGATACAAGGAAAATTAGCTACTTATTAGAAGCAAACTTTGCTGTTTTAATGGCGTGTCCATAGTTGCATCTATCAAAATGAATAGATACTCCTACGCCGTCTTACACCATATATTTGCATATGATTGTATTATAGGTTATCAGATCTGGAAAAGTAAATAAGGTTCTTATATATGTTTCAATATATAGACCAAAATGCTACAAATTGTTTAATTAGAAAACTCACGTTGTCCACATCATCTTCATCATCGTCGCTGATTTCATCACCAAACTCGATATCTTCATCAAATCCATCTTCAACGAAGGTAACAGTGTCGTTGATACGCACTGAAATAATAAAATTTTTTTTTGTACAGAGGTATTACAATATCAAATATTCAATCTCTTAAGTAAATGTATCAAATAAGGTGAAATGTTATCTTCATCGGATACACTGTACATTTATTTAAACCAATTAAGACAAATGTAATTATACTTACCAGTTTCTGGGAATTCACCATAAGTTTTGAGATTACGGGCTTCATCAGATGTATATTTTAATATAACGTCTGCTTTTGCATCTTGATAATCTCGCAGACCAATTAAAATTATATCACCTTGATTGATCCAAACTTTTTTACGGAGTTTTCCACGAATGTGGCATAATCGTTTTACACCATCAAAACACATTGCTTCTAGCCTACCATTACCGAGCATCTTTGTCACTTGAGCATACTCTGCATAAATTTATATATTAAAATAAAAACTTATTAGTCGATCCACGCATATATTGTCCACGACTTACCTTGACCATCTTCTTTAAACACCAATTCTCTCTTCTCTGTTTCATTTTCATTCTTACCTCTTCTCCTATTTTTACCTCCCTTTCCTATGAAAGTAAAAATATTATTATAATAAAATTTGTAAGTCTAAATGTGTGATTAATAATTAGAACTCTCTGAAAAATGTACATTAATTATAGTATAAGATTGACACTGACAGGTTATAACAAACTAACCACATTGCACAATGAGAATCACGCACAAATCAAGGAGATCTTTATGATTTCCTTCAGAATATAAATTATAAGAAAAGAACAAATTTTTACTGACCTTTATTCTTCGGCATGATGAGTTAAGGATGTATTATTGAGCTAATAATCTTGCAAAAAATTTATTCAACGAGGATACAAAGAGCACGAAGAACGATACTCTCAAACCACGAAGTACTTCATGGAGATAGAGTTTTAATCAGCATGGGTTCAAGTCGGAAATATCTCGAAACGCCATTTCATTTAGAGGTACATCTTCTTGATGTATTTTTAAACGCACTCTTAGTTTATTTGGATATAATACAAGATTTATATACAATAAAATTCGATTAATATTAATGAATGAAATAAAATTGCAATTTATTGCGTATAAATATATAATGGTTTACCATTTGTATCGTTTGTGATTTGCCATTCAATTGGATGACATTCGTAAATAAAATTGAAATTGTCCAATAAAAGAAATCTTTCACACCTGTGATTGGTTACCTCGAAATTTGGCACTCTACAATGTGATTATTTTTAGCAGCACTGTATCTACCACTTTCTTTGCATTATCTTTACCAAAGAGAAACTTCATAAGCGCCAGTTAGAGAAGCACTTCTTGCAAGAAGGGATTCGACGTTGTCAAATATAGGTATATGACTATATGAGTGGTAAATTCAAATTTGACGAAAAGATTTAAAAATAGCTTAATATGGTTATGCATGTGTACCTAACAACAAAGTTTACGAAAACTCTAACAGAAAATTTATTTTATTATTACTTGATAATTAAAAATTCTGACGAATCTTGTTGACAGCATTCTACACTTTATTGTAAATAATTATATCACTGACTACATATACAGATATGTAGTCAGTGGTCAAATGCACAAATTTGTCAACAGAAAATAATTTATTTATAATAAATGGACTTGGAAAATTTAATACACTGATATTTATTAATTTCCTGATGAGTATAAAAGTTGTAAATTTAAAGAAATGTATCGATCCATTACTTGCGATGATAAAGTCGCGGGAGAAATAATTTACGGCGCCATCTGAAGCATGTTCCTAAAAACTACTCGAGAGTTTCCTGTGATATCGATATTACAGTTCATTTTTTATCAGCAGTTTGGAAATCTTCGAGTAGTTTCTAGGAACATGCTTCAGATGGCGTTGTAAATTATTTCTCTCGCGACTTTATCGCAAGAATCGATCGATGCATTTTTTCAAATTTACAACTTTTATATTCATCAGAAAATTAATAAATATCAGTGTATTAAATTTTCCAAGTCCATTTATTATAAATAAATTATTTTTTGTTGACAAATTTGTACACTTGAATAAAGTAATCATATGTTTTTATAAATACACTAAGTGCGAAATGAAATACATATTATAAAGTCATAAAAAATTAGTTTTAAACTCGTAGTTTAGCTACCTGTATGTTATCGACGTCAATTGGCAGTAACAGTTTTAAAATTTCTCCATAGCTGAAAATATTGGAAAAGATTATTAGCTATTATTTTTATGAAAAATAAAAAAGTTTTCTATTAATATAAATTACCTACTCTCTTTTTGCACTTGTGTTATTACATTTGCACACTTGTTTCTGCTACCAGGGATATATTGGTAGTGTTATAAAATATATGAAATAGCATGATGTAGCATACCCATTTGTTTGCTTTTCAACCTCATTTTCTTGTTCATTTCCAACTATTGCACCATCTTTGAACATTTTCTTTTTAAATTTATTTTGATTTATAAAAGTTAATGTTGAAATAACGATTATCATTAGTAACTTACTGCTGTTCAATATGTGATCCATACAATATTGTTATTACAGCATTTGTGTAAAGACAAGCTCGAATTATATTTACGTTGCATCATTTCTTTTCAAAATAGTGATGACATAAAAGGCAAATTTTTATTTACGTATTGTGGACCTTTAAGTTCTAGATCCAACCTTCTACATGCATGTATTCATTGTAGCTATCTGTAAATGTTATATCATTTTATCAATAACAAAATAATACACATGTTACAATTACAAAGAATATATATGTATATAAGTAAAGAATAATAATTATGAAATAATGTTGCACCTTTCCTATTTCTTTGGAAGTTTAAACAAATATTGATGCATATTTTGAATATCTCAGAAACCAAAGTCAAGCGACGATTTTTTATTGAGAAAAGTTGCTCAGTAATCACGCTCCTGACAACAAAATCATTGAAATCGATGAGGTGTCCCGTCATCTAAATAATTACCTTTATGTATGTTTATCTTTTAGTCTATTTTATTATAGAATCTTATACGAATGAAATTTGATTGATTTTAATTATCAAGTAATAATAAAATTATTTTTTTTTTTTAGAGTTTTCGTAAACTTTGTTATTAGGTACATTCATAACCATATTAAGCTATTCTTAAATCTTTTCGTTAAATTTGAATTTACCGCTCATGTAGCCATACACCTAGATTTGACATGTCGAATTGCTTCCTGCAACAGGCGCTTCTTAATCAAGGCAGCGACACACAGTCCGTAAACATGAAGTGATTTTGACTTCACGTAAAATTGCACTACGCACAAAGGAATAGACATTCACACACGTGTCACGTTTAAATTCACTTGTCCGTATGTTTTTTAATACACGTGTTTTTCATTCGATATGAGGAGCAAAAACACACAGAGAATTGTATAAAAACATTCTACATATTTTTACAGAAAAGTTTGCGAACAATTTGTAACGAGAAAATATTCGTACGTCTGGATAAGGCTTTAGAATGAACGGCTTTAGGGTCTTACTTAGGGGCCCAAGATCTACTCATAAAAAAAATCCCCATCAAATCGGCGTCCCGGTCCTGAAACCTTCTCCTTGTTAGAATTGCATGCTGCAAATACATAAAGCTTGATTTGTAAGAAAACGGATCATCGTTTAGCTGGAAACTGAAATCAAATCTAACGAAAAGAAGCTTGACTAAGCTTGAGACAATGGTTGGAATTATATACAGTGTATTTAAAGATGGCATCGCGTATTAATGTTCGCTTCTTTGTAGAAGAAAGGAACTAAAATGCGTGCTTGTTGTAATACGGTTTGTGATGGCATTATTTGAAATTATTACGAACTATCGATACATAAAGTACGTGTTCCCGCCTGGAGTTTAGAGAAATCTTAATCAGAATGTACGAGGTAAACGTTTATCTGAAGTCCTAGGATGGCTTTAGGAAATTTTCAAAGCATCCTAGCTGCTTGGTTTTTGTGCAGTAGCATTGGCCTTTGCTATGGTGAGTATACAATACGTAAATGATATTTTTATTATTATTTGTGCAGCGTATGTATATATACGCATAAACACATACACATATATTTGTAAATTTATACATATTCAAGCATTGTTTATAATTAGACATATATTTTTAATTATCTCTTTTCACAGGATCACCCATGTTACTTTTCGCTACTCATAAGGATATAAGAATGGCCAATGTCTCGCGAACGAATAAGGTTTATACTATTGTCAAAGATTTATCAGAAGGGGCTGCATTGGATTTTTATCATGAACGGGATTTGGTATGCTGGTCTAATAGTGGTTTAGAGATGATACAATGTGTCCCTTCTAATGGAACGTACACGGGTGAAAGAATGACCGTAGTAAATTCCAGTCTCATATCTCCAGATGGTTTGGCATGTGATTGGTATACCGGTAAACTTTATTGGACGGATGGAGAAAAGAATAGAATTGAAGTAACTAGTATCGATGGACAACATAGGAAAGTACTTTTTTGGACTGATATTTATCAGCCTCGAGCAATTGCACTTGTACCTATGAAAAGTATACTTTTTTGGACTGACTGGGGAGATGTACCAAAGATAGAAAGAGCTGCAATGAATGGAGATCCAACTACCCGTGAAGTTATTGTTTCTGATGATATATTTTGGCCAAATGGACTTACAGTGGATTATGAAAATGAGTTAGTATTTTGGGCAGATGGTAGACTAAGATTTATTGCTGTTATGGATTATTATGGAAAAAATAGGAAAAAAGTGATCAGTCAAGGACTAGATTATCCATTCGCAATCACATATTTTGATAATCGCCTTTATTGGACAGACTGGAAAACATGGTGTATACATTCACATGATGTGCGACAGACACAAGCTCATCCAAAGGAATTATTCCATGGAGAATATATACCAGGAGACATAGAGGTCTGGGATGCAAGAAGACAGCCATATGGCGATCATCCATGTAGGCAAAATAATGGTAACTGTTCCCATCTATGTTTACTAAGCACAAAGGAACCTGGATATACGTGTGCCTGCCCAACAGGTGTGAAGCTTTTAGATAATTTTACTTGTGCCGAAAGACCAGAAGAATTACTTCTTATAGTTCAAAGAAATGAGATCTGTCGAATATCTCTTGATTCTCCTGATTACACAAATTTTGTATTACCATTAAGTGATATTAAACACGCAATTGCAATAGACTTTGATCCAGTAGATGAAATGCTATATTGGACAGATGAAGAGGCTGGAGCCATTAGAAGAGCTTATCTCAATGGATCAGGTCAAGAAGATATTGTTGTAACAGAAGTAGAAAATCCAGATGGGATTGCTATTGATTGGATAGCGCGTAACTTATATTGGACCGATACAGGCACTGACAGAATTGAAGTTGCACGTTTAAATGGCACTAGCAGAAAGGTTCTGATTAATGAAGATTTAATAGAACCTAGAGCCATAGCTCTAGCTCCTGAACTAGGTTGGATGTTCTGGACCGATTGGAATGAAAAACGACCAAAGATTGAACGCAGTAATTTAGATGGTAGTGAAAGAATAATTTTAATCACAAAAGACATTGTTTGGCCAAATGGTATTGCATTGGATTTGGAAAGAAAAAAAATGTATTGGTGCGACGCTAAAACAGATAAAATAGAAGTTTGCAATATGGATGGTACTGATAGACGCGAAGTTATTACTGATAATCTGCCTCATTTATTTGGTCTCAGCTTATTGGGTGATTTTCTTTACTGGACTGACTGGCAACGGCGTAGTATCGATAGAGCTCACAAGCTTACAGGAGGTGAAAGAGAAGTTATTGTTGAACCAGTTCCAAATGTAATGGGATTGAAAGCTGTACATCTTGGTCAAGTAAATGGTACAAATTCTTGTGCACATAATAATGGTGGCTGTAGTCACTTATGTTTAAATAGACCCGACAAATATGTATGTGCTTGTCAAATTGGATATGAACTTACAAAAGATAAACACACCTGTGTAGTACCAGATGCTTTTCTATTATTTGCAAGGAAAGAAAATATTGGACGTATTAGTATAGAAAATGCTAATAATGATAATATTATACCTGTTACGGGTGTTAAAGATGCAAGGTAATATAGCAATATATGTAAATGGATAAGAAACAATTGTTTTAAAGTATATGATTAAATTAATATGACTTATTATTTATAATTTTCAGCTCTTTGGATTTTGACCTGAGTGATAATCGTATTTATTGGACAGATGTAAAAGTAAAAGCTATAACACGTGCTTTTATGAATGGTTCGGATGTAGAAAGAGTTGTAGATCTTGGATTAGAAACTCCTGAGAGTTTAGCTATAGATTGGATTGCTCACAATTTATATTGGAGTGACACTGGTACCCACAGAATTGAAATGGTACGCTTGGAGGGATGTAGTAGGCGAGTGCTTATATGGCAAGACATAATTGAACCTGCATGTTTGGCACTTGATCCTGAAAGAGGGTAATTGTAATTATCTTTTCCAGATAAATTTGTATCTTATAGAGCAAGACAAAATCCATCTAAAAAGCATTAAAAAATAAGATTGCATATGTTACTTGTATGAAAATTGTTTTTCTCAATCACTTAAATTTATTATATTTTGCAGCCACATGTATTGGGCTGAATGGGGTAACTCTGGTAGTATTGAACGTGCAGGATTAGACGGATCCAATCGCCAAGTAATATTAGCTTATATAGGTCGAGCTAATGGTCTCACTATGGATCATGCAGCTCGTAAACTTTATTGGGCAGATCTATCTACACCAGCAATTGATAGTTATGATCTACAAACAAAGAAAAGAAAGCATATTATTACAAAGGACATAGTATATCCATTTAGTATTACACAATATCAGGATTATATTTATTGGACAGATTGGAACACTGGTGATATTGAAAGAGCAAATAAGACTACAGGAGCTAACAGAACCAAAATACACAACAGATTAGAATCAGTGACAGACTTGCTAGTTTTTCATGCTTCAAGACAATCAGGCTGGAATCCATGTGCAGTCAATAATGGAGACTGTAGTCATCTTTGTATTGCTTTACCTACAGAAGATGGTAGTCTCTCAACTTCATACAAGTGCTCTTGTCCTACACACTATAATCTTGCAGTTGATAATAAAACTTGCGTTGGTAAGTTTATATTACTGCTTTATTAACTAATTACTTAAATAGAAAATTAATTCATGTTAAATATTTTCGTAGATATTATCATGAATTTTATTAATATGCTCATTAACGTTTTTTAGCGCCAAGATATTTTATGATATATAGTCTTCGTAATATGATGGGTCGATTTTTACCAGATACTACAGATTGTCCAGATGTAGTATCACGAGTGCAAGGATTAAAGAGTGTCCGTTCCATAGAATTTGATCCAATTACTCAACACATATACTGGATAGATGGACGTAACTTATCTATAAGAAAAACTCTTGACAACAGAACTCATGCGAGTATAGTTATATCTGGAGGATCTGGACATCCATTTGATTTAGCATTAGATCCTCTCGGAAGATTATTATTTTGGTCTTGTGCTGTAAATGATGCAATTAATGTTACCAGACTAGATAATGGATCTGCTTTAGGTGTAGTTGTAAAGGGTGAAGGAGAAAAACCAAGAAATATAGCTGTTCACCCAGAAAAAAGACTTTTGTTCTGGATAGATGTAGGAGAAAAGATGAAATTACTACAAAGTAAAATGGATGGGAAACAAAGAGTTGTGATTGCATCTGATCTTGAACAACCCACTAGTCTGACAGTTGATACTGTAGCAAATATTGTATATTGGGCTCACGGTAAACAAATTGAATGTTCTGATTTTAATGGTAACAATAAAAAAATATTAGTATCCATTGGACAAGGTATTGCTACTCACTTGTCTGTTCTACACGATTACCTTTACTGGTTTGATGCTGAAGTTCAAGCATTAGAAAGAGTAAATAAAAGAACAGGCACAGGAAAAAAAGTTCTTATGAATCGTGCTCTCACAGATTTAATAACTGTTAAAACACCAGAGGATCACATAATGGAATCACATATTTGCAGTCCTTTTCATGATTATGGCGGTTGTTCACATTTCTGTATTGGAACAACTTCACCTGTTTGTTCTTGTCCTCAATACTTAGTCTTGTCTGACGACGAACGTACGTGTAGAGCTGCACCTGCATGTGGTGACGATCACTTTACATGTGCTGGTTCTAGTTCTACAGTCGATAAAGATTGTATTCCAGCAATCTGGAAATGTGATGGCCAAAGAGATTGTTCTGATGGAAGTGATGAATTAGGTTGTCCAGCATGTAAACGTAATCAATTTAGATGCCAAAGTGGTCACTGTATTGGTAAGTATATTAGTAACGCTACTTTAGTTCTCAATTATTTTAATCTTATTGTAAAAATATCGTTATTTTTATAGACATCTCATGGGTATGCGATGGTACACCGCAATGTCATGATGGTCTGGATGAAGCACACTGTTGCAGACCTGGACAATTTCAATGTATTGGTAATGGTGTTTGCATTTCTGAAACTGCACTTTGTAATGGCTGGGATGACTGTGCAGATGGAAGTGATGAAATATCCCAAACATGCACACCAACTACCGATCAAAGTCAATCTCCTGGATCTGTTGTTATAGAACCAGCAAAAAGCCCATATGTTATTACAGTGGCCGTTATGATAACTGCAATCATTGCCATAGTTTTAGGCTTTTGTTATTATCGTAAAAAATTCGGTAGTAACGAAGATATACCAGATATTTTACATGACTCTGCCGGTGATCCACTTTCACCAAAGCCAACTAGAGTTGTTAAACCAATATTAGCACAAAAAAATGGTAGAAAAGAGCTTAAAACTGATGTGGAAGCTGTAAGAATGTCTGCATTAAATGGAAGTAGCATGGGGTCTAGTTATGATCGTAGTCATATAACAGGTACGTTAACGATTTATATTCCTTTATTTTACCTATTTATATGTCCATTGTATTTAATATATATGTCCATTGTATTTCATATGAGAAATATATCATACTTAGGTGCATCTAGTTCAACCAGGGGTAGCTCTACTGGTGGATATCCTCAAGAAACGCTTAATCCTCCACCTAGTCCAGCCACAACAGCAAATTCTACAAGATGTTCAAGCAGTAATGCCTCTAGATACAAACCATATAGGTACTACAGAAGTATAAATCAGCCACCACCTCCAACCCCTTGCAGTACTGATGTATGTGATGAATCTGATAGTAACTACCCTGCTCGGTATCGTTACGAAAGTGAACCATTTCCTCCACCTCCTACACCAAGATCAGTTTATCATAGTGACGCAGCTATGAGCTGTCCACCATCACCTAGTTCTAGATCATCAACATACTTTAGTCCATTACCGCCACCACCGTCACCAGTTCCATAAGGTATGTTACAATCAATGTAACATTGATCACGAGTAAATGAGATAAATAGGGATAAATATTAAATGATTTTTATAAAATCAAAATAATTTGAAATTTTCTTGGATGTAAGATATTGACTTCTACAATCAAAATAACTATTAGTAAATGTTGACTATTAGTAAAAATTAGTAGACTATTGACTTTATTCATTCATTTTTATCTCATTTTGATGCTCGATCATTTTTTTATCATGTTACTTTTATACAAATTTTGTTTAAATATTTTAATATAATTTCTTAATGAAGGTATGCATCTTTTTGTTTTGATATAAATAAGATTATCAAAAATAATGATTGCATACACAATATATTTTCTAAAGTAGAAACTGTATACATATTTGTCGTTTATACAATTGAATACTATTCTATATAGATTCTATAGATGCCAATTTCAGGTATTCTTTTATAAATAATAATATGATTAAATTATATTTTATGAAATGTTACATTTCTCTAGAAAATGTGGTATATATATGTGATGCAGTGCATATACTATGTATTTGGTTTATTTTGAAAGTCTAAGTATGTTTTTTCAATTATTAGTATATAAATCCATTGTGCCTACTTACTATGGTTATCTAAATATGTACTACATATTATTCAAGGAGTTTAAATGCAGTAGCGTATACATACTGTGAAAATGTGCAAAAGCTTGTACAAATATTTTGGATAAAGTACGTTAAGTATATTCATCTTTTTTGTTGTAAAAATGTACATATGTTTTAACTTGAAGATAATACTCACAATTAAAATTAGGTAATGTTTTTATCTGAATGAGTAATATTTTTTCTTTTGTACATTATGGTAAATAATTTTATTATTATTTTGTTAATTATGGCATAAAATGTATCGTGATATTATTATTAGTGTATATGTTTGGATATATGTATACACATTATATAGGTATATATACATATACAGCATCACATGTTATTGCTGTTAAGCGAATCTACATATTGTTTCTTAGCTGCAGTAGCATTTAACCAAAGGCTACATTTTATATTTTATTATTCATTTAAATCAGATCTCTAAGGAAGAGATCAGATCTCTGTTTTTATACAAGTTTTCTTACAAATATACATAGGTTTCGCGACATTAAATGCATTATTAAAACTAATTGTCATACTAATTTTTTTAACTAATGTAATACAACAGTGACAAGATGCAAACATTATTTGATATCCACATTAATAAGCTAATAATATCAAAAATATTTTAAGTAGTTGCTAGCTAATAGAATTTCGTAATTATAAAATATTTAGGTATAAGTCTAAACCTGTTATTGCAATTTGTATATTATATAAGATAAAGACGAATGATCGAAACATCGAAAACATTATAGTAAAACGATTTCACGTGCAAAACCACTTATAGTTATATCTTAATATTCAGACGAATTTCTGTGTCATGTAACGTGTAAATAGAGTTTTAAATTCACGATAAATATATTTAAATATTCGTTAAATATTTTGAGATCTGATGTATGTCAAAGACGTGTAATAACGATTACATTACGCAAATTGTATCCGATGTACACATCGTCCACTTCATTGTTCCTGTAAATGTATCTCAATTAGAAAATTGTGCCATAATCATCTGGATAATGTCATTATAATGTATAGCACAATTAACGAATCCTGTATAAATATATATACGAGTCGTGGAGATTCTGACCTCGCATTGCCATTTTACATTGCCTTGAAGGAATCTATCATATTGTATTAATAATATCTAGCATCGAAGACTGAAATCATTGTCTATATTTTTTTTACATTTGTATGAATGTATATCACTGTACGTTTGTAAAATATTTGTACAAAAAAAAATAAAATTTTTATTAATGTATTTTAAATGAACTAAATGGAGGGTATTACTTTATGGACTTCTTTATTATATTCCATTCTAAATGTGAAATGTATTGCTGATTTTTATATGGCTAGGCTATTTATTTCCATTTAGTGGACAAATTTCGATATTTATCCACTGAATTTATTCTTTCATCTTGCGCTGACATTTCTTCGTCCAGAAGTAACTCAAAATTATCTAGTGCTTCTGGTCGTGGACGTTTATTCCATCTAACACTATTTAAACAAAAATTATATTTAACACGGTCATGCACATCAAACTTATTTTATAAACTAATATTTCATGAAAGTATTACTCAGGCATTCCATTTGGTGATAGTACTACGGATATAATATTGTCCACTAATTTATATTTTAATATGCGATCATTTACTGTAGTCGACGTTAACGATGGCGAAGCATTGACCTTAACATAGAAAATGTTCACTTTCATTTATATACGTTGTATAAGCGTAAAATTATTGTTTAAAGTTACCTCGATGAGCCATGGTTTCAATTTATTATCGATGATAATATCGTAACCGTAACACTCAAAACAATGACGATCATTTGCCATTACAGGTGCGACCGCTTTTAATGAATGTACAATGCACCAGGAGATATTAGCAAATAATTTTTCTGTTACGGCCTTACCGCGTGTACTTTCCAAGTACAATCGTAAATTTTGTAAACTTAATTTTCCACCATGTATACTGTTATATTCATCCTAAAAAAAAGAGATTAATATTAATTTCACGATCACACTCCTTCCAATTGTATTAATATAAAAAATTATCATGTATCACTTACGCCATGCTTCTGTACCGAAACATTGGTCAAATGTACATAAATATTATCCAATTCCTGAATGCTAGTATCGTATTTTACTGTACAAAAACGACAAAAGCCAAGCTTAAACAAATACGCTTTTAATGGACGAAATGATGTAACGAGAACGTACAAACGTAAATCAAATTTTTTACCTCCAATCAAAAGCGGATTATCTATATATCTAAAAAAATGAAATTATTATTGATTGCAAAAGCTTGAAATAACTATTCGGTAATTTATTCAATGTTACACCTAGATATGACATATGACTCTTTAGTAAGATTTGGATTGAACGGACTTCGAACTTCGCGCGACCATTTCTTCAATTTGCTTAATTTGTTAATTAAAAATATTCCAGCTCCCTGTGATTTTCCACAAGGTTTCATAATCCAAGTACTTTGCGGTGATTTTCGATATTCTTCCACAAACATATTGTAATCTATGTATTTAAAAAATGATTCTGTTGAAACTCATATAGGAAGTTGACTGTCTATCGTAAAGTTTATAACGTACCTGCCGGTAAAACAAAGGTAACAGGTATAAAATCTAAGTGAACATACTTTCCAGAAGCACTTCCTCTTTCTGCAAGAGGATTTCCCTCCCTTTCCAAATCCTTACGATAACGCTTTATATTTTTGACTAGAAGATCTTTTCGCGTCAATTCATAATGATTCGGGAAATGGTTTATAACCCTATATAATTAACAATTACAATGACAAAAGATTAATATGTGTAAAATTGTGTTTGTTATGTAGACTTACTTATTATCTACAACTTACTGATTATCGCTCATTCTATAGCCCGTTTCTACGCTAAAGATATTTCGACACGATTGCGTGGCAGCCCTATAAAAAAAACCATAAATTTAAACAAATATATAAAATCATTATGAAGGTATATCTTTTATTGAAAGTAATTACCAATAAAAATTCCAATCGTCTTCTGGGCCAACCTGCGACCATCCTCGCTTTTCAAAATTATGCACTATTACGGATTTATCCATATCTGTGCAAAATGCGGTTTTTGTTTTCTCCATTCCAAGTGTCGCTATCCTACAAAGATTTATAACTATTTTGAGAAATCTATCAATTGTATCATAATACATACTCGAAGGTATCGAAATATGCCGTCATTGTTTAACAAAGATTATCAACAATGTATGTTTAACGGATGATTTTTTACATAAAAATCAATTATCCTTACGACGCTCGTATTTAATGAGTGCTATCTGTATCTGTTACATATATTTTACCTGCCATAAATAATAGAAAACTGACAATTTCCTATACGTTTATTCGTTTCTATATCAGAAGCCATCTTAGCGATCAAGTTTGATCGATAATTTGTATTTAAATACATCGGCATATGTAATAAAAATCATAGTCCTTATTGTTATTTATGAAACGTATTATAAATAACTCTTAGTATTATTGAACAACATTGTAAAAACTATCTTAATGTTGTAATTTCTCTTTTTTCTTTGTTTTTCAATTTTACATGCATGTTTCAGAAATATTAGTTTCTTAAGATAATCTATGTAAATATTTTAATCACCTTTTTGCCATAATTTCGTTAATGTTGTACAGTTTAAAATATGAAGGATCAGTGTTCTATTAAAGAAAACTTGACAGGGGAGTTTCTGTATATCTAGAAAAGCCTGCAAAAATAAGGAAAAACTTTTACTTAACGTTCAAAAGTTTATATCGTTAATACATTTGCAATGAGCGAGAATTTTAAAAGAATAGTTCAATATGACAAAGAATTACCACGTGATGGTATTTACGCCGCATGTATCCATACACAGAGGTCATGTTTCCTATACCGTAAACAAAGCACTAACGGCTACTACGATTTAAATGTGATAGCTTAAAAATAGGCTAGTTAGTTCTTTGCTTCTCTTTGGTAGGTAAATTTCTATTATTTTCGCAATGATAACTTAGTATGTACATACTGACATGCAATAATATTATGATAAAAGTGTAATATAAAAACATATTACTTATTTCTACTTAGACTAGACAAAAATGTCAGAACAAACTAGAGCAACTGGGAGAGGAAGAGGTATATCTGTAACAAATTTTCCACCAAATGAATGCCTGTGTAACAGACCACGTGGCTTTGTCCTTTGTAAAGTATGTGGGTATTTTACCAAAGGAAGAATACGATACTTCTGTAACGTTCATCCAAAGGTTCGTAGTATATTAATGTTTTGAATACTGTGTCTTCCTTACGCATAAATATAAAAGTATATACAAGTATATTTATGTGTAAATATTAATATTTAATTATTTCATTGTAATTTTGGAAGTACAATACTCCTTATATTTATTTTTAGACCATCTTTTTGTGCGATATTAATCATTGTCCTCGCTGTCGAGCACACGATTTCATGATGACACAATTTTAAGTATAACAGTGGTACAAAACGGCATATAAATGCAGCAATATATATTGTTATAACTTTCTTTAAATATGAAAAAGAGTTTGATTACTGTAAATTGTTATGTTTTGTATATAAGTATAACTATACATTTCTATAAAGAATAAAATAGTTTATTTTTACAAATACCATTGTATCTTATTAAAGACCAAATTGGCTTTATTGAAAATGTTTTTACATGAAAAGTAAGAAGAAATATCGCAATGAAGATTTATTTTAAATGTCAAAATTAACTATGTTTAATATGTAGACTATACTCTAAACCATCCAGGAGCTCCTGGCTCTTTAGAAGTTTCTACGTATTTCTGAAACTCTTCTTTAGTCTCTTCAAATGTTGATTCCTTCTTCATTTCATCTTTTGGGAAAAGATAAGGAAACTCAAATGTTTGATTCTTTGCCTAGAAAAAAGATTCGCGTTTGTATAATATTTACATTTAATTTACATTATTTAAATTACTTACCAATACGACATAAGCTACTTTAATATCATCCTCTTTAACAACATATTTATTATCATGTAGTCTTTTTATCTTTCCAAGCGCTATTCTTGTTCTTACGTGAACAGGATTTACGTTGTAAATTTTTTCTAAATAATTTTGTATATCATATTTTGTCATTTCCATAGAACAGTGAAACTGTACTACATTTTTGGGTTGCTTATGTTGTGGTTCAACCAATTTTAGCCAGAAGTTTGGTAGAAAAATTCTAAGTTGAGGATTTCCTCTTTGATATAAGGGATACCTGAAATAACATTTTAAAAATTACGTGTTTATGGATAGCCTGATTTCATATATGAAATGTTTTTTCATACCATCGTGTAGACATTTTTATCACGATATGTTATTTTGTTAATTATCTCTCACTGAAATGCATTAATTCTTAATGATTAAGTTTAAAGTAGTTATGGATTTATAACCTTCATAACATAACAATAGCAGACGATACACTGCGATACACATCTTTAAATCTTAAGCGAAGTTTTCAATTTTCTATCCGGTTCCATCTAGTGGGGTAACGAGGAACTAAGTGAACGAATTTTCATGTAGATATAGATTGCTCTCTACAGTGTCCAATTTAGTTGATGGTTACATTCGTTTTTGACAAATGTTTATAAAGCCATTGTGGCCATATTGATTTTTTGATATGAAACGAGAGAAGGTGTGGTTGATCTATTCTGAAATGTATTTGGATTTTCGCATACGTGATTGTTTATACAGTGTGTGAAGCGAATAATGAAATGTTAGCATTCATTGAGTGTGTACATTCGATTGAAACAACGACGACAGGACAAGTGTCTAACCGCATTCACGCAATGTGTGAGCTAATGCGGTTAGGTTATGCTTGTATGTATTAAACATTTCTGCTTGGATGACCATATCTACGGCTTGTAATGATACAAGGTACCGTAGGTATCAGTACGTAAATCGAACGGTGGACGAAATGGAGGCTCATATCGCTAGCGACATGACCTAAGTTATAATATATAAATAGAGAATATTATATTTATTTGATTTTATAAAATACAGGTGTAAACTTTTATAATTATATTGCTCATATCATATTGTCATCCTTATGTATTATACAATGAGCAGCTGGACAGAAAGAATGCATCGTCGAGCAGCTACATTGGGAAATGTGGTAACAAGTTGTGGACACACATCTGTACCACCATATCCAAGACGTTTAGAAAAGTTAGTACATTTACTTATTGAAAATTTGTTTAGTTCACCTGATATATGCTGTGTAAATATATGTTTTATTAATAATTATAGGGTTAAGTTTGGAGTACCTTTAGATGAAGTATGTAAAAATGATATACCTGGTCCATTACTGGTATGTATATTTCTAGTTGCATAATATATATGATATTTGTTATCTTGTATTAAAATAAAGAATATGAAGGATTTAAATTAATGCTATAATAAACAGTCGTTCTTTTTAGGTGCTTATATTGAAATTAAATAAAGAAGCTCCATTAAGGAAAGATGTTTTTAGAGCACCAGGCCATCAGGGAAATATGAAAAAACTTATTCACTTTTTGCAAACTGGGCGGTTAGTCAACATGGATAACTTTAGTGTTTATACGATAGCCAGTGTTTTAAAAAAGTTTTTGCGTAAAATTCCTGGTGGTGTTTTTGGCAAAGAAGGAGAGCAACAATTGTTTACTGTTATTCAATTGGACAGCATGGAACAGCAAAGAGATCAAATTCATAAGTAATTAACTTCTAGATTACTTACATTCACTTAAAATAGATACTTAATTTATTATTTTACAGATTAATTACTTCGTTACCAGTATATACACAACGTTTGCTAGTATTGTTGTTTGGAACCTTCAGGGTTGTAGCAGTAAATAGTGAGAGAGCATGCACAGGAATGTCTAGTGAAGCTTTGGGTGTATCCGTAGCACCCTCATTTTTTCAAAGTTGTGTAAGCGATGGAAAAACAGCTAAAATGGAGGACGTACTCAGATTTAAGGTATATTTAAGAAATAGTAGTATAAAGTGAATCGCTATGTTTATTGCTACTTTGTATAATACATATACATTAAATACACATTATCTTTCTGTACCATAAAGACAAATATGAGAAAAGACTATCTAAACTTTTTGTATAATGTAATGAGCTCTGATAGCTATAAAGATGTTAGCTAATTAATTATTACTTACAATATTATAATTAAAATAGCATGCACAATATTTGTACATTATGTTTTATACACAGCTTTGCTATATTTCATAATATTTTCACGTCATACATTTGCTTACATTTACCATCAGGCGGAAGTCTCAGTAAGTTGCTTGTAATGACAATAATTTTATGCACTATATAACTTAAATGTTAAAATATGTGTATATAAGTAATTTTCTCAAAAGATTCTAATATATCTCTAATTATCTAAATTTTCTTAGTCTTTTTTTATGTATTTTCGGAGCATGAGATCACTTCTAGTAGCACATGCTAACAAATTTATAGTTGGTGTACAAAACAGTATCTTTTTAACAGATTTAAAATAATGTGAAAAGAAAGTTTTCACATATTTTATGATACTATCTATTTTTTCATAATAATAATATATTGTAGATTTTTCATATAATTGTACAAACTAAATATTTTTTTTCACTGTGTTTATACATAAGCATGAAAGGTGTTTATTGTGAATTTTAAAAAAGATGTCTTGAAATATATAATAGTAATTATTACATATCCTCAGGTTGCTACGTGTGTAATGAAATTCATGATAGATAATTTTGGGGTCTCCAACTTATTTGGAAGAGAGAATTATGAATTTTATGCACGTATTACTGGAAGAATATTAAAAGTAGAAGAAGACTGGATCTTTAGTTTTCGATATCCCCCGGATACTCTAGTATCTAGTAAGTCTTTAAATTATCATTAATTGCGGTATTTATTAAGAAATACACACACCCATATATGATTTATAGTAATTTGATTATTTTTATATATTTTCCTTTAACTTATGTATTATTTCATAACTAGTGCACACTGGGCTCTTACAGTTGGATATATTTCAGGACAACTCTCTCTTGAAGCTGAAAAAACTTGGCTGCAATATGAATGTGAAAGGTGGGGTCTAAAATTTAATCTAGAATGTAAGTATAAATAGCATATTCTAGGATTGATTTATTATTTGTTTTTTATACGCAAGAATAAAACAATTACTTCAAAAAATTATTCTGATCATAAAATTTATTTAGCTATGTCACATCAGGAAGAATCACAGTCAACACCAGCCTTAATTCATGTACCACAAACTGTTGATCTTACATCATCATTAGGCATAATTCCTGAAAATACACTTTTAGAAAGTTACACACGTTTGTCAGTAAGCTTGGAAGAAAATGGTTTATTCCAGGTATGATCTTTGATTTTTGTATCAATCTGTATTTATTATATTATTTATAATGAATTTAAAAGCCTCAACCTTTCATAGGCATCCAGTCGATCTTCAAGTAATGGTAGTCATCATTCTCGACATACAGGAATAACATTAGATGAACTCCGAGCAATTAATCGTTATGCAGAAAGCACTAAAAGTCTTAGTTATCTACCACAGGTTAGATATAATACACTACAATGTATTGCATGAACAATAATATATTTTTTAACGTGTACTTAAAAATATTTGTAAACTTCTGTTATATAACTTTTATCAGGTACATGAAAGGCAAACAGCACGGATGCGTACCAGATCAGAGTGGTTTCTAACACCTGTAGGTGAAATACTATCTGCTACTGACAGTGATCCCACAGCAATGCATGTACTTCGTGGTTCAAATCGGTCATCATCTGGAAATATTGGTAAACCTTATAAAATTATAATTATATCATATTTTGCAAAGTACATCATAACATATACCATGAAATGAATGCTTTTTCTTTCATAACGTTAATACATTTATAATATATCAACTTTAGCAGGAGGTTTAAGCGCTAGTGCTGAATCAGTCAAACGTCCAAGTTTACGAAGAACATCTTCAAGAGATAAAGGACGTATGCATCGTAGTTCAACTCGTAGAAATAAAGAAAACGGCGCAAAAGGGCGTTCCGTTGATGCATGTAAATCACGATCAATGGAAACTATAAAAACTAAAACCGTTAGAGTCGCGATAGATCAGCCGGTGGAAAAGATGTTAAAAAGTAGTCGAGATGTGATCAAAGAAATCGGAAATGAGGAACGCATTGACGTACATACCACCGATGTTCCCATTGGACCACAAGATTGCACTGAAATGGATGTACAAAGTTTTCACGTTACGTTAACGTACAAACCAAGAATATAGATATTTGCGAATCTTACAAAGCACTGAAAATTATATTAATATTTTAAAAACTATTTTTAGTGCATATTAGACCTAAGTACAAATTTAGTTATATAATTATTTAAGAACGGAATTTTCGACATGACAGCGAATTAATTACAAATTTTAAAGCCATATTCCCTCCAGATATGAAGATAGTATCTATGCATTTTCTTTGTTTTTTTTTCCTAACAAGTAAATATATGTAAATCAAAAATATATTGCAAATTTTGCACATATTTTTAATCAGTGACCATGATAAGTTATGTTATGACCAATGATGTTCTAAAATTGTAAGACTGCTTTTATGTATAGGACTATCCATATCATATTCTCTGCGAATAGTGCTTGTAACATTTACATTACATTCTCAGAGTGTCTATTAATCTTTAACTATATTCTGGTTTTTATGTATGTTACGTTTTATAATATTGCTTTCTGTTACAGATTACTTAGAGAACCTTTTAAATATTAAGTGTATTACACAAGTAATCATAACACAACGTTAAAAGCGAAGGGATTGTGTTTCTTTCATTAAACTACGTAAAAGAGAAAAAATATTTTCTTATCATCCAAGTATTAATAACAGATTTATACATTCGTTTGTAATGTATAAACTGAAACTTAAAATACAAGCTTTAGTTGAGACAAATACCATGGAACAAGTATTCCTAATTATTCTAAGTCGCATAATGACTATAAAAATATTTCACTTATATTTAATTTTGTCGCGAATAATGTGTTTCATGTTCTACATGAACATTTGTTAAATAAGAATATTGTTTTCCGCTTTTAACGTGCACTCATACTGTTGAGTAGACGCATTTAGCATTCTCCATTACACATTTGCAGCTTTTATTCTAAGGTTAATTCAAAATGTTTAATTTACTTTATAATGTCTGCAATGGACATTTATACTTCACCATTCCAATTGCATTTATTTTAAAGATTTGAAATCTTTTATTACTTTTCCTAATCTCTTCTTTTGTAAAAGAATTAAACTTATTTATTTAATCTAGTAATTAATAAGATGTTCTATAGCTTTAATTAAGCTGATTAACTAGTATTTTATTAATATTATGTATACCTATGAGAAAGATTTTGTATTTCCATTTATACATTATTCTTTTAATCAATATGTTTCATGTTTACTATTGCAAATCATTGCATTTAATATTTCTTTAAGCAGCTAAAGGTATTTAATTCACATTGTCACTATTAAACTTAAAAATATAATCCTTTTAAAGGAATTATACTATGTTATGATGACAGATAACTTTTTGTGTAATACATAGAAGATAAATTTTATATGGAACAGTATAACGATATTTATATCGGTATTATATAAGCATCGAGATTTTTATAGTTATATAACTTATTTATTCACGACTACGATTAATTGTATTATAATCCATTATAAATTTTATTTCTATGTATAATTAATCACAAGATCAGTTGTATATCGGATGTTCTTTAAATAGGTACAAATTTATTCAATGATGCTCCAAAAAAGGTGTTCTATTATTATAATATAGATATTAGGAGAATCTTACTATGACTGTAATATCGATGTATCATTATTTAACACCAAATATATAAGATTCTACATATAGAATAAAGTATTTAAGTGGAATATTGTTATATCGAAAATAGAACAGACAAGATGTTTTGACCAGCAAATCTTTATCCGTTTTAAATAAAGCAAAATATATTATTGATATCGGGAATTGTAAAATGATAATAAAAATTTGGAAATAGTCTCGAATTTGTTATTTATATTTTATTAGAAAATGTGAAATTTATTTCACATAAATCATTTGACTAAATTTTATTGCTAGAGAGCAGAATAGTAGCAATATGACGTATGTACTACCTTACGCAGGTATAACCATAGCATATACAGTAGCGCAACTCTCTGTTGGCATTTTTAAAATTAACGTTGGCTAAAATGGACTGCGTATGAGCTAAATAATTAAGTTACCCAGTATCTCTTTTAAACATTTTTCTTTGGTTTTTATAAACTTTGTATTAACTTTTACACTCTTCTTTATTTTAGAATATCACTCTTTCCTAAAAATCCAACAAATTTTCATGAAGATTAAGAAAGATTAAGAAGCACTCGCTTAAGTGGATTAGACTTTTGGAATTTTATTCGTGAACCTTATATATAAGTTCTGAACATATAATGCTAGAAGTGTTAATAGCTATGATTTTCCTTTCCTTTGTTCCTTGTTAGCATCTGCATTGAATGATTCAGGTTCCAGGTATCATGTTCAAAGTGGACAAGTTAAACAATCGTAAGATGTTTGTTACCTGGTGCAAAGTTAAAAAAGTTAAAAAGTATAGAAAGTACTATAATAGTTAATGTTTATTGAATACATATATGCAAATTTTATGTGCTTTGTATTAGAAATTCTGTAAAAAGTAATACTTACTTTTACAAAGATCCAAAGTATTTTTGAACATTATCCTTGTGGCAATGATCCAATAGTAAGTATCGAATAGTAGCATATCTATTGACAAGTGAAATACTTGCACTTACTCTTTTTTCCAAACGTATCCAGCCCCCAATAAAATCGACGTGATCTCTCCTCAAATAGAGTTGTAAGAATTGGATTCGCGTTGATTCATAAATTGATTTCGTGTCTGTGCAGAAAGAAAATCAGATGTTACTGGACAATTTGCTTATTTCGCGCATGCGCATTTTATTTTGGCTAACACAAAATCGGGAGAGTTGCACTACTGTGTATACTGTGGTATAACTATGTAGTATTTCATTTTCGGATAAGTGTAGTTGATTAGGTCGAACATATGGGTAATTAGAAATAAAGTGACAAACTATCATATAAAAATGGCGCCTAATCAACGTCAACGTCAATTGTTTTATTCGAAAAAAGATTTAAGAAAAATGAATGGCAGGAGATTTTCGAAGTATGTGGTTATATTGCACTTTATTAATTTACTTTATACCATTAATACTTTTGACATTTAAAACCGGCTAACCTTACTTAGCCTAGCTAGTTTTGACATATTTAATATCACATACAAAAGATAATAGTAATTATGCTATTTTCTTTTTCCATTAATTATATAAAACATTAATGGCAATGGTAAATATAAAAATAACCTAAACACATTTATTTTATAGATCAGAAGAGTCAGATATTGGTATTATTTATCCAGGTGTAGATACGGCATTTAAATTAATTTTATCTGCAAGATTTTGTTCTGCTATATGGTGTCATATAACAGATTGTGATGAAACATATAATTATTGGGAACCGGTTTGTAATTACATATATTTTTTAAGCGATTTAAGATAGTATATGTTTTTTAAAACATATAAGTTGACTTTCATCTTCAGTTAATAAAATTTTACATATAATTTTAAGGACATACAATAGTAAACAAGTATTTTTATTATACCTTAGAGCCACTACTTACTTTATGGAACAGGCCAACAAACATGGGAATACAGTCCTGAATATGCATTGAGATCGTATACTTATTTATTAATACATGTAGTACCAGCAAAACTCTATCATTACTTATTAGAACCAAATCCTCTTCTAATATTTTATTTCATACGCTGTTTCCTGGCTGTGGGTTGTGCTTTATCCGAAGTATATTTTTACAAGTACGTGTATCTTATTTAGGTATAATAATTAAATAAAGTTATATTTATATTTTAAATAATACAGTATATGCTTATACTTTTAGGAATGTCTGTCGTGAATTTGGAGTACATATTGCAAGACTTACACTCGTGTTTCTGATTTTTAGTTCAGGCATGTATATATCCAGCTCTGCTTTCTTGCCATCATCTTTTTCAATGTAAGTATAAGTGAATATTCTTGAAACCAATAATATGTTTTAAAGTGAACTGATACACATTATAGGTATCTGAGTACAATTGCCATAGCAGCTTGGTATGGTCGGCAATATGAATTTGCTATTTTTGCTACTGCCATATCTTCTCTTTTGGGATGGCCATTTGCATCATTACTTGGGTATTTTGAATATATCTTCTAAATAAATATAATATTTTTAGCTATATGTATTGTGATAATAATTAAATTATTTGACATTATAATACCTAGATTACCAATTGCCATAGAAATGTTATTCCATAGACAAGAATGGAGCAAGTTTATAAAATGGGTGTTTATATCTGCTTTTGTAATATTAGTACCAATGATATGGATTGATTCAATCTACTATGGTAGATTTGTCCTTGCACCATTAAATATCATAATGTATAATGTTTTTACTAATCATGGACCTGATATTTACGGCACAGAACCATTTAGCTATTACATCGCCAATGGATTTTTAAATTTTAACTTTATCTTCATTGGTGCATTAATTACACCATTTGGATTAGTAAGATTCAAAAATGTGTAGTATATGAATTTACAATTTTATATACAAGATTTTAATAATTTTAATAGTTTCTAGTTTGGTTTGTAATACCAGCTAAACCACGAGAACGTTTATGTTTACCTTATTGGTATTCATTGGCACCATTATATTTGTGGTTCTTGGTGTTCTTTTTACAACCTCACAAGGTATAACAATTTATATTTCAAGCATGCTCTTTATTAAATGGCAGTACTAATTATATTATACTGTATCACTTTTACAGGAAGAAAGATTTTTATTTCCTGTATATCCAATGATTTGCTTGACTGGTGCAATATCAGTAGATGTTCTACAAAAGTTGTATTTTTTTATCAGAACAAAATTTTGTCCATTACATATTGGATGTCACTATTCACAATATACTACTCACATCATGACCATAGCCATCTTAATTTGTGGTCTTTTTGGCTTATCTAGAACCCTTGCTTTATACAAAGGTAATTATAATAATAAAAATAAAACTAATATATATAAAAGATGATTATGTAACATTATATTATTGTCTCGTATAGGATATTATGCTCCAATGGAAATAATGATTGAAACAAATAAGCTTGGATCAGAAGGGGGAATACTGAGCGACGGTAATATAAATTTTTGCATTGGCAAAGAATGGCATCGCTTCCCTAGCAGTTTCTTTTTCCCTTCAAATAAGTGAGTAGATTAACAATAATTTGAACAATTTATTTTCCCATAATAAAAACTTTTTTTAACAAAACTTAAAAGAATACATTGATTATTTTATTATCTCTTTATAGCTGGAGATTGCAATTTCTGAAATCAGAGTTTAAAGGACAATTACCTCAACCTTTTGCAAATCATGAAAATGCAACAAGTATTACTCAACCACATTTTAATGATTTAAATAAAGAGGAACCATCTCGCTATGTAAGTAGTATTTTGCTTTTTTTTCAAATACTCTTTGTTTATTAAATACTTTTTGTTTTTGTTGAGATATGTACAGAAATATTTAAATATAAAATATCTTCAGATACAAGTGGAGAAGTGCCATTTTATTTTAGACTTTGATACTGGTACAGAAACAAGCTTAGAACCAAATTACTCTAGAATGTCAAATCTATTCATTGTATTAAAATCTTCAAAATTTTTAGATGCATCCAAGTAAGTACTGTATTATATTTACTATGTACATATTTTATATTAAAGAATGTGTTTTACCCCTTCTTTATCTTTTTACAGATCACATTTTTTCTTTAGGGCATTTTATATACCATTTGTATCATATAAATATTGTACATATGGTTCATATAATTTATTACAAAATATTAAACTTGTTTCAACTGCTCCACTATCGATGCACAAAAGTACTAGAACTTCTTGAAAAAAATATTAGTATAAGTGTATTTTAACAGGGTCTTCATCAGGAACACTACATATGCAATGCTATTTATACTTTCATGTTATAATTGTAAAATATAACTAAGTATCAATCGTCTTTTACGATTTAAATCTGCAAAAAAACATTAGAAGGAATTAACAATATTGGAAGAGATTAAAAAATAAGAAATTTTGTTTTTTACTTTAGAATAAATGATGTTTTCTTTTTAATTAAGTAAATACATACATACACATATAAGCATTTTCTACTAGTAGAATAACGTTTACATTCAATTTTAAATAATTTATAAACAATTAAATATTTTAAATAAATTGTATAGATATACTATAAAATTTATAGGTATACTATAATATAAAATTCGATAAAAAGACAATAGGTGTTAATAATTATATTTATATTTATTATAAATATTCAATGTAGGTGATAATTTTATTATTTTGTTCATTTATTGATCATTAATTTATATGTTTATCAGGATGATCACATGCAAATTAACAATACATGTACATAAGTAATGGTTGTCCGATAATTAATAGTTTATCTATAGATAAGTTAAAAGAATCATAGTAACTTATACAACCATGTAATTGCTCCATCCTAATTGTAGACTGATATAAATTATTTATACACAAGTAATTACTTTATAATAGAGATATTGTACTAAAGTAAATTGCACATATGCTTTATATTATTTTATAAATTCATTAGCGTACATGTTTTTACATAAATAAATATAACAAGTTATATACATTTAATAAGACTTTTCAAACTGATTTAGTCAAATTATTTAAACCATTATTTTATATTGAATAAACTAACAAGCTTGGAGGTATGTTGCATTCACAGAGATAAAAGCAAAGTTAAAAAATTGTTGGTTATCAAAGTAACTGCGTATATATAGCCATTTTTAAATGAACTTGACAGGCAACTGTAACAGCTGCTTATAGAGCGCGTGACGAAAAATAATCTGTCGTCGACAGTGATAGTGAAAACAAATATTTGATTTGTGATAAAATGAAATATCCTAACATAGTTTAATTATCCTGTGATGTAGATGCAGTGTTATTCGTCAATTAGTGGAACGGTGAGCTGAGTTAAGAGTGACAAAAACGAAAGAAAACTAAAATCTAAAAATGGCAGAGACCACCGGCGATCAATCTCAGTCAATAAAATTACCACCTGCGGTTGAAGTATTTGCAAATTTAAAAAACGCACAAAAATTTGCGATAGACATAGGTGAGGGTTATGTATTTAATGTTAATATCTTCTAGTTTTCAGTTTTCCTTTTCCAGTTCTGCAAATTTTTGAAAACCGCATTATAGGTTAGGTCTAAATAAGAAAGTATTGTCACAATTTTTGGAGTAACAAATACAAACACACTCCATTTCCAATGTTTTCTTTATTCAAAGAATCGCAAATGACCTATATAATATACATGTTAGATCACAATACAAATAATAAAAAATTATTGACATATGAAAGAATAAAGGTGTAAATATAGAAAACAAAAATACTATTTTGTTTGACATATTTCAGGTATATCATTGACTAAAATAGCTTACTATTCGACAATTAGTTATCGCAAAGCTTTGTATGATGATGTTGGTTTGGGAAATAGTGGAGAACGAGCATACAAAGTACATGAAGGCAGTAGACTACATTTTGTTAAGTTTGAAACCAGACATTTTGCAGATTGCTTGGAATTTGTTAAAAATAATTTAGTGAATGCTGAGCAATTTCATGGAAAAAGTATTAAAGTTACAGGAGGTGGTGCATATAAATATACACCACTCTTACAGGAAAAGCTAGGTTTAATGTAAGCATTTTTATAATATCAAATCATGTTCAAAGCATGTCTTTTACAATGTAAATAAAATTTAATATTGTTTCAAAGTTCTATAACAAAAACTACAATATTTATTTAGAGTGGACAAAGAAGATGAGGTACGTTGCCTAATAAAGGGTTGTAATTTTTTGCTGAAAAATATACCATGTGAAGCATTTGAATTTGAAAGGCATGGAAATCCTGAATATAAATTTCGGAAAACAGGTCCAAATATCTTTCCTTATATGCTTGTTAATATTGGAAGTGGAGTCAGTATTCTCAAAGTAAGTAAATTTAAAGTAAATAAAAAAAGTAAATTTCTATATAATTTTTTTTTTTATATAATGGAATACTTATAGGTAGAATCAGATGAAGTATTTGAAAGAGTTGGTGGTACGGCTACAGGTGGAGGTACATTTTGGGGATTAGGTTCATTACTTACTAAAGGAAAGGTAATCTATATCTAAATGGAGTAAATAGCATATTTATTTTTGTTATTTTTATAATCTAGATATTTGAATTATTTTACTGAGATCTTATATTTCTCTAAATATGAATTGTTAGGATATATGGAAAGTAATCTTACCAATTCAACCTTACATTATCACTACCATTAATTGCATTGCATATATGTGTGTGTGTGAATATACATATAATAAGGAAACTTTTAAAAACCTACTAGGGCTTTGACGAATTGCTGCAACTTGCAGAACGAGGAGATCACCGTAATGTAGATATGTTAGTAAAAGATATTTATGGAGGTGATTATACTTCACAAGGCTTATCAGGAGAACTTATTGCATCATCTTTTGGAAAAGCAATGTTCAGTTGCAATAATCATGGTAAACAAAAGATTCACATTTATTAGAATTATTTATTGCAAATTTTTTTACAAACATTTATAAATATTTCAGAACAACTACAGTTCTCAGAAGCTGATATTGCACGAAGTCTTTTACTAACAATAAGTAATGATATTGGACAGATAGCAAGCTTATATGCAACAGTACATAATATGGATAAAGTATATTTTGGAGGTTACTTTCTTCGTAACCATCCTCTTTCCATGCATACCATTTCTTATTCCATCAAGTATTGGTCTCATGTTAGTATCAATATATAATATAATGATTTTTATATTGTTTTGATACGAACTTTCATTAATACATAACATTATAAGTATGGACATCTTTCTTTCTTCATCATTTCTTTAACTATTTTCTGTTATTTTCAACTTCTTATACAGGGAAAAGTCAAACCTCTTTTCCTTCGTCACGAAGGCTATCTTGGAGCAATTGGTGCATTTTTATATGGTACTGAACAATCAGACAAACATAGTTGGTTAGAAAATTATGCTGGTTCTTCTGGTTTCAAAGACTCAATATCTTCAAATCTTGGAATTAAAGTTGAACAGTTAGAAATAGATCAAATAGAAAATGCTGTTACATTTTGTCCATTATTAAAAGATCCAACATCATACAATCCAGACACAACAGACCTGGTTGAAGATAAAGAAGCTAGGTAAGGTTTTACCTAGTATTATATGATATTAAAATAATATTATAACAGTATTAATACATGAATATATTCAGAGATTATTGGCTTCAATGTTTTGAAGAATCTGTAGATAAATTTGTTGCAAGAGCTATTCTTAGCCAGCCACATAACCCAACAGCAGAAAATAGAGCAACAAAACTGAAAGAAAAATATATAAATAGATTGCACTACCTCAACCTACAACCTTTGTAAGTTTTTATTTATTTATTAATTACAGTAATTAGTACTAATAAGTATTAACATTATAGCTTACACAATATTATTTTATGAATGTATTTTTAGTGCATATGGAATTCTTACTGTAAGGACATTGCTGGATACCATTGAACATTGTATGAAAGAATTTGATTTTCCAGATCCTTACTTATATGTAAGTTCTTAAGTTTGTACTAATCATATTGATATTGCTTAAGTACCTTGCAGAAATAGGGTAGTTTTATAATTAGTATTATTTAATTATTAAAATTAATAAAATAATAAAATAACTTTTTATATTTAAACTATCAAATTGCTACAATAAATGGATAGCAAAAAAAGAAAGAAAATGAGGAAGCATTAATACATTTGGAGGACCGCCTAACTACATTAGATAACTTGGATGGAGCAGAAAAAATACGAGCTTTAATATTAGGAGTTCTTAGTGGTAACATGTTTGATTGGGGTGCAAAAGATGTTGCAACTTTGATGGAAACCACAGATTTTGGCTTTAAAGAAGCACAAGAAAAAATACCTGGTAAATTAGAATAAATATAATTATATGTTGTAAAAATAGAAATTGTTATTAAAAATAACTCAATGTTTGTTTTACTTTGTATTTTGTTCAATATAGGTAGGCCATGGTTAGTGGATGATTTAGATGAGTGGATACATAGGCTACTATGTAAGAATCCTCATAAATGTGCAGCTATTTTTGTTGATAACAGTGGAGTTGATATTGTGCTTGGAACTCTACCATTCGCACGTGATTTGTTACAACGTGGAACCAAAGTAAATGATTTATGCATAACTCATGTTTTATATAAATATAATAATTTCAATATAAATTGTAATGACATAATTTAATATACTTATACTAATTAATTGTAGGTTATTTTATGTGCCAATTCTATGCCAGCTTTTAATGATGTAACTTATCCAGAATTAACTGTAATACTACGAGATGCTGCAAAAATTTGTAAAGTAATTAGAGAAGCTTTGGAAGAGGGCAGGTTACTTGCCATGGAAACTGGACAAGTAGGACCATGTTTAGATTTAAGGTAATGATATTAATAATGTTATAATTGTATATTGTATAGCTTTAATATAATATATAGGATAATTCATAATTGTGTGGCAGTACTTCATTGAAATGCTGTCACTCATATTACAATGTTCTGTATATATACAGTTGCATATGAATTATATTATATAAAAAGTATGTTTTATTCTTTATTAGCCGACTAAATTTAGACCTGTGCCTTGCAATGGTTAAACATAATGTCGATCTCATAGTCATTGAAGGAATGGGTCGTACACTTCATACGAATCTTTATGCTAAAATGAAGTGTGACTGTTTGAAGCTTGCAGTTATTAAAAATCGATGGTTAGCTCTTCGACTGGGTGGTGATATGTATGCTGTAATATGTAAATATGAAAAAGCCCAGCAAAAGAAAAAAATTTGTGATATGGAAGAAACTTGTTCAGGAGATGTATAAAAAAAACTAAAAGTATACATGTAAGTAAAGTAGCAGATTATGAAAAATTGACTGAAGAATCAATATAAGATAATAAACAAAGGCAAATATGGATTTAAAACTACAATTATACAAATTATCTATATTATTTATAGATCATAAAATATTATGAAATTGGTAAATATCATTCATGCAAACCTTGTTATCATTCAATTCATTTTAAAAATATTTGTTGAAAATGGATTGGTGTGTAGTGTCCTTGAAAATTCAGCAAGTATTATATCAATGAAAAATCTTTACCAAGTTTTATTGAAATTTAAATGTAAATTAAAATTTGAATAACTGGATTTTAACTTGAAGAACTATAATGTAAATCAACTTTATAGCAAAATGTTACATTATCAAATATCCAATTTTACTGAAATAATTTGTCAGGAATATTATATCTGACATAATCAAATTAACTGCTTTCTATTATCATTTATTTCTGATACAATTCAAATAAACCCTCATATTTAGTAATATTAAAGAAGATTCAAATTTTTTAATATCTGTATAATATACAATAAGAACTGTGTGACAATAATGCTTATAATATTCTTGGTTTATAACTACTTTTAATAACTATTTCATTGAAAATATTAACTTTTCCAAGATTATAATCAAATTTATAAGATTAAAATTGCTTAATTAAGAACATTAAAAGCATATACAAATAAGATAACATCTTGATGCAAGAATCAAATTTATTCTCAATGTTTCAACATTTATAATTAAATACTTATCAAGGACAATAAACTATCTTTTCACATAATTTTGTGCAATTAAAATAATTTAAAATTATATCATTCAATAGTAGATGTATAAATAAGTTAGTATGTATTATATGTAAAGCAATGTACAGTACACTTTTTGTGATTATATAATTAGATGAATAATGGTGCATAATTTTGCACTATATGTAAAATAATGAAC
>JAIFRP010000008.1:405978-417108 GCA_032403825.1 Odynerus spinipes | reverse complement strand
AGGGGGCGCAGCCCCCTGGCCGGCCTGAAAGGCTGGTTTATATTTAAAATTGAGTAATTTTTAATTTGAACATTGAAAGTCAGTCATTTTTACTGGTCTGGTAATTCTAGTGTTAATTACGGTATAGCGTTTTATAACGTACAGTTTTACGTCCTCCAAGGTATCGACGGCGGTAAAAAGCTAGGCGTGGAACCGATTCTGAAAGCAAAAGATATGGCAGATCAAAACGTGGAGCATTTAGGCGTTATGGCGTATGCAGCGTATTTTCAGTGGGTGAAGCCTCGCCCTCAAGCTAGCGAACAAATTGCTGTTCACATAGATAGTACATCCGCTAGAGTACAACAGCCGGTTGGTTGAGTTATTTCTTGTTAATTGCACTTTCACAAAGTTATTACGATCTTTACACGTTTCAATAACGTTATAGTCTATTGTTTCAATGATTGCTACTATTAGGCACAATGAAAGTGTTTCTTGCGTAAACCATACAATCGTTGACAATGTTCGCAGGCACATTTTAAACTAGAGATGCTCACCAAAGAAGTTAACTCACGAGAAGTTCGCGGTGAAGTGATAAGTCCCAGTGGTCGAGTCGAATGTAGACTAACTTGGAGCGGCATGCATGGAAAAGGAACTTTTGTTCCTACAGAAGTTGGAATGCATAAGGTTTGGACAACGTGTTATTTATACAGAGTGTTTTCTGAGAATTTTCTGAAAAATGCATCTCGTTTTTGCACATAGAGTCACCCCGTGCCCTGTTATACTACTCGTCCTGGGATAGTTATATAAATAAATATGTGAGCAACTGGTGTTAATGTATTCTTAAATTTATGTTCGTAGTTGATGGTATATAACGATGGGGAATTACTCAGTGGATGTCCCTATTACTTCAGGGTTTTACCTGCCTTGACCAAAATCAAATCGCCTGGTATGGATCCTTGCGCGATAGGATCTATCGTTGAGGTTCTAGTCAATAGTTATGGTAAGTTTGTTAAAAACAAAAGGCTTTGTAGTTCATAATTGCATTAAAATATTAATTTTAGGAACTAGTCATGATGGAATCGATGTTACCGCGTGGTCACCGACAGGAAGATCACTAGCATGTCCCGTCAAAAAGAATGACGGCGTACATACGGCGACGTTTCAACCGGATGAAACAGGTGAATGGAGCATAGCGATAACACATAACGGAAATCATATACAAGGTGGTCCATTTACTTGTTTCGTCTTCGATCCAAATGGAATCAAGGTAAAGTGGTCGATTCTTGTTAAATCTTCATGACATCTCACGTGAAATCCGTAAAGTTCAGACTAGATCAGTCAGATTTTCAAAGTCGTTTGTTTTTAAAATGAAATCTGAAATGAAAAACAGCGTTACGAAACGCTGTTCGAATAACAGAAAGTTCGGAAAAATAGGGTACAGTAGAACTCCATTTATATGAACACCTCGGGGGACAAGTCGGTTCATATAATTATGTAGATTGTTCGGTGGTTATACAGATAATAAGAGCTCAGCTAAAGTTCTTATAACCAGGCACTAATAAAATTTCGTTCATATAAATGGAGTTCATATAAACGGAGTTCTACTGTATTTAGATAATAGTAGTTCGGATACAGGAGGTTTTACTGTACAAAGAAATATAGTATACGTTACTCTCTTTTGCAGTTACTTGATACCGACGGTGCTATGCCAGGTCAACCATTTTCGTTTATCGTCGATGCAAGAGGAACTGGTGGCCTTGGCGATGTGATCATAGACATAGTCCATGATAAGCAATCTATTTCCTATAGAATGGAAGATATTGGACATATGCAATACCGCGTATCATTTGTACCCTCTGATGCTGGGAAATATCGAGTTTATGTGTACTTCAATGGGTCAGATGTCCGAGGTTCTCCGTTCTCGATAAGGGTTGGCACACAAAAGGGTTCGAGAAGATCAAAAGAATCAACGTCGAGTCTGGAACGATCTAAAGCATCCTCGCTTGAAAGACGTATGAATGGATTAAATGTTTCCACCACACCAACACGTGTCAGTCCTATTCAAAAGATATATTCCACTTCAACGTACAAATCAGCTAGCCCGACTCAACATGTCACTGATTATTCGCCTGTTCACCAGCACTCTTCAACCTACAAATCTTCTAACAACTATACCGCCGAAAATTCGAGCTCGGCGTATCACGTAACGACCTCGTTGAATCGTTCACGCTCTCCTAATTTAACTCACAGTCCTATCTTCAGAAACGTCCATAGTCCCTCTATGGTTAAAGAAACAAAGGAAACATACTCATCCACGACGTATAGTCGTTCGAGATCTCCAGGAGTTCAGACTCCAAGTTTGATAAAAGAGTCCAAAGACATTTACGCAAGCCGATCTCGATCACCAAATCCAAGTCCAACATCTCCAGGACCACAACATTCACCGATCATCAAGGAATCAAGGGATATTTATCAAACTGGTTCCTTAAATAGGTCTCCTCGCTCGCCTAATCGTAGTCCTATGTTCCGCAGTGCCACACAAAGTCCTGTCAGTAGAAGTTTTAGCCCCAGGTTTGGTGATAAAGAAGCCGGTTATAATGGAAGAAGTTTTATGGACAATGGTGTCGTCGATACGAGCAGCAATGTGCGAGTATCATCGATGGTGGGTGGTACTTCTCGTCGCGATTCCTGGGACGCCATAGCTAAAACGAAATCTTTGCTTTCTCACGGTAGCCTCGAATCCCTTGCAAATCTTACAAATAATTCACCGGTTACCGAGCATACGACGAACACGCAAGAAGTTATAAACAATGATTACAAAAATGGTCACCATATTTATAGTACAAAAACTGTATCGCAAACGCAAAATATAACGAATTCTGAGAAGTTCACAAGCGATAATCCAAGCAACCGCACGCAAATGCACGGTATTCTCAAAAATAAGAACAATAATTATTATAAAAGCACCGATACTACAGATTCTACGCAAGATCGATATTATAACAATGGTAATTACGCGTCAACTCAACCAAAGAGTTTGTCGCTCGTTACTGGGAGCGCTCTCGAAATTCTGCCTGTCCATAGACCAACAACCTTCACCATTGACTCAAGTATCGATCCCAACAAAATTTCTGTGAATGTCACAGGTATTACTATTTATCAAATGTTTATTCAATTGACTTCATAGATTATATATAATAATATTTGTTTACTTTGTAGATCCAAGTGGTAAACTCATACCTATTCAGAAATCAACTCTTCGTGGCTTGACGTATACGATAACTGCAGAAGAAGTTGGTGAACATGTAATACAAATCCTGGTCAATGGACAACACATTAAAGGATCGCCATTTAGGTTAATATATAATCTAACAAACGTTAGAAATCAACATTTTTGTATGTATTATAACGTTTATATAAATTTCAGATCCCAAGCTTATAATGCAAGAGCTATACAAGTTGGTCATATACCAAATGGAGTAGTCAATGAACCAGTTGAATTCGAAAGTATGTACTTTGTTTCTGCTCTATTATCTATTGTTATTTACTAAATATGCCTGCTATAATCTCGAGTATGTAATATTATTGCAGTTGATGGATCTAGAGCCGGATCTGGAAATTTAGAAATTCTGGTAAACGGTGGTCACGTTACGAGTTTTGTCAGAGCACTAGGTAGTCAACGTTTCTTGGCATCTTTCGTACCTCACGAGGCTGTTACACATCTGGTAGAAATGACATTCAATGGCGAAACTGTTGCCGGTAAGTTTCATGTTCAATGTTTTTATTGAATAAAATATTAACATTCCTAAACGCCTGACACAACGTTTCAATCACGATCCATAATGCCGCTTGCAGTTTGTGTAGGGTTGTCTAACTTTATCTCCAAGATTTATTTTAAGGATATATAGATCCAAAGAAATTTTAGAATATTAGAATCAGTTTTGAAGATATTTATCCGGAGAACTTTTCACGATGTTAAAGAAGTTCTTGTTGAAAAAGGATTGCAATAGAGTTAAGCGAAGGATTGAGTTGTAACATGAATAAGTTCGGTTGTAAAAATAGACATATTCTAATTCCAAAAATTGTATTCGAATGGTATTAACTAATTGTTTTTAAAACGAGAAACAATCATAAATAACAATAGAGATTACATAACTGATTGAATGTATTTCTTTAATTTGTTAATAAATAGCAATAATTATTGTATATAACCGAATTTATTTATGTACGACCTAACATTTCACATCTATTCATACAATAGTGCATGTATATGTACATATGTGGTATGTGTGCGTGCATACCAGTGTGCGATTCAACTGGTATTCATGGCATTCGGCAGTGCTGTCGCGAACTGAAAAGCAGGAGCCCTGACATAATTGTTGCGCTATTGAACTTAACACAAAAGAAGTTTTATCGGTGAAGAATTTTCAAGATTCTTTTAAATTTCTAAATGAACTTTCTTTACAGTATTTTACTTAATATAAAATCATCGATTTTTTATGCAATGACTTTTTAATCAACATTTAATGATATAATTCGTTTTACAAACAAACAAAATATGCAAAGAATTCAACGATCAGTGAACGCAAGAGTTAATTAACTTTTAAAGGAAGATCGTTACTCTCGGTTAGTAGAGCTCATCAATCAATAACATTAACAATTGCCATTTCTATTATCTCTAGAAAACTTTCACTCTGCCCTCATGCTGCCTTCATTCTTTCGTCAAGCACGCAGTACTTGTGATGTTTGAATAACTATTTTAATTTAAAACAAATGAAACAAATGTTCATATTCGTAAAAAAGGATTCTATAATTAACGCCTTATACCCCATAAACCGTATCGTTGTATAAAAATCAATTTTGAAGAAAAATTTTCTCTTTGCTTCGTTCGCAAGTAAACTGCAAATGACTTGCGTGAGCATTGCTCAGATTCTTTCTCATCCTCAAGTAATGTATGTACATACATAGCCGCGTCTCTAAGTCAACGGGTCATCGATCAGGTCATTGACTTGCGATTTCACGCATTCACGTGTCGTCCCACTAACCCAAATATGTACACGACGTCATCGGTTTCTTTACCTACCCGACTCTTTTTGTTTCATATACGGCATTTTCTTTTTGCAAGACAATGTCTGAAATCGTTCCGTTGGCGTTTATTATGATCTCTCATCTCCCACGCCATTTAAGCGAGTGCACTACGATCGCATAATGAGCTCACAAAATATAGGGGGTGTTCAGAAGATTTGACCATATGAGAGAGTTGAATCATTTCAAATATTTTGTTTAAATTTTGCAATAAGCGGATGTTCGTTAAGTCATAACACGTAGATTATGGTCTTTTACCATATCAGAGAATAATATAGTGATTGGCAAACCCTTTCTGCTATAATTAACGAAAATGTTTTCTTGTGGGGAGAAATGAGCCAAATCTCATTTTTTATATAATTTAACGTAGTAATTATATTTATTAACTTATCGAAATGATATGATCCTGAAAATATAGTCAGATAACGAGGCTTTACTATAAAATAAATTAGACATCGATATTATTCGTTATAAACCTTTAAATAAAATATGGTTCAACTCTCTCGGATTCCTTCTATACGTATCTACTTATAAAAGGTTGCCCGTGGTAACTTTCGTTGAAGGTAAAGTGCGTCCTCGTCGTCTTATCTTCTGAAATATCTATTATCTACGAAGGGAAACTCATTTATGTCTTCCTTCGTAGGAATGAACGGAAACGTCGACCATCCGATCGTTGTATTTTAACGGTAAAATCGTTGACCATGAATAGAAACGTAAAAGTATATACATTACGTTAGTACACGTTCACGAAGAATATTATATCGATGCCATATAAAGAAATGCATTCTTCGCAGCGGTGACCGTGTGCACGTGGCTTCTATCGCTGCATAGACGCCTCCTTCGATATTAACTTCGGCACCAACCTTAGACGTAACTGAGAATCGTCGTCGTACTTTCCAAAACTTCGTTAATTTTCTAAGCTCGACGAAATTTAATCTACTTCGGAATTATAATTATTATTATATAAATCTTAAAATTGTATCTATATCAAAAGCAAATACATTACAATAATTTAATTAATCGTTGAAACGCTGTAATTGTTATTATTTTTAAGCATTTCAACGATTAATTAAATTATTGTAACATATTTGCTTCCTTTATATGTAGACAAAGTTGTGTGAAAATCAGTTTCATTATACAAACGCCCACGTTTTACAAGTATTTAATTTTTACTATTTTTAATATTTGTAAAACATGGGCGTTTGTTCAATGAAACTGACGGCAACATAGACATATTTGGTCACGTATGAATGGATTTAGCATCTGCCTACGTCTAAACATACACATACATATATCTAAACGATTTCATCAGAACACAATATACATAATACGTTTTGGAAACATTAGTTCGATCTTAAAGATTAGATGCACATGCAAATACCTTCATGCTGTCGTGTATCAATGTGAAAATGTGAAATTGCAACAAGTTGCACGAGTCTCAGGCACGCGATACGTTTCAACAAAAATTTTCTTGCCGGCTTGATCGAGAGAACTTTGTAATTATCACAAACAGAGCGTTACTTAACCGGTCTAAGTTATTTTCATTTTAACGATGCTAATGACACACAAATCATCATTCCTCTTTTAATCAATGCTCTTACGCTCCAGTGAACGTAGACGAGCCGTTATCATTAGTGAAGAGGAAATGCCTACGTCTCTTTTTTCTCGCGACACCCCGTGGAGTAACTCTCACAGCCTTGTGATACGAGGAATGTGCACATTACCATGCCAAAGTGCTTATCTTCGATCTCTCGTATTCCGTTGAATGCTTACCTCCTTCGTCTGCCATCTGATTACCAACACTCGCTCAAGTCATTATCAACTTGGCCATTTAACATTTTGTAATTAACGCTTGAAGAAGCGATCGATACACGTCGCTAGTAGTATGTACAGATTTTTTACCGTAAATTCAACCTTTTGCAAATAAAATTCACCCACTTTTTATATGAGCCGTTTATTTTAAAAGTAATATAAGTCACGAACTCTAAAATATCTCGATTGAAAAACAAAGTAATTTATACTACTACATTTACTAGTTCGAATCACGTATTCTTTACGGAACAAAACAACAAGAACGCCTAACGTAAACGAGTTCAATTGATTCTCAATTGATTCTCGTTAAAACGAAGTGGGATTTATACGTATGTCGTTATAACTCGAGTAAAAAGCTATAACTTTCCTACGAATCGATATCGCACACGATCGAGTGATAGATACTGCAGACATTCTTGGAAAAAGAATTAACAGAATCGTAAAGTTTCTTTGGTCAATTTTGGAAGCACGTATCGCACCTTGTATAACCCGTTATGTCCGGGAATGCAGCGATTTATCCGACATAGACTCTTCGATGTAACTTTCGTTACGGTAGACGGAATTTGGACGGAATTGAAAAAAATTCATCGTGATCACGATATGCTGCGTCAACTGCGTTTCAAGGCCACTTTTTGTGCGAATAGCATAATTTGCTTCAGAAATCTGGTACAAGCTAAAAATAAAATAGGAACTTGCACAAAATTGAAGTTATCGTCGCTGTAAAAGTTAATCATCAATGTAAAAGGTTCTCGTGCGATTTCTCGTAAAACGATTATTAGGTTGCAAGAAAAAAGCATTTTATCGCTGACTCGACGATTTGCATTCTCGTATAAAACAACAATTTCATCAACATCGACCTGCTTTCCATTTGTCACGATCCATCTCTGTCTCGTCGTATGAAATTGATCACGATGTCTTTCTCATAGTATCGTATTTTTCCTTTCTTCCTCAAAAGATCCGCATCACGAGCAAGTAGCGAGGGTTTCTATTCGCGGGTGACCTTAAAGTATCGAAATACGTATATCAAATATCTTCTGAGAACGCATACGTACGTTACATGCTATACGTGTATGCATAGACGAAGGAGTAAACGAGAAAACAAGATGAAGGTTCATTACCGTACTAAGACGTTCGAGATATGCTGCTCAAGATATGTTTATTCATACTAACCCCTTTAATTTTATATTAATAAATAATAAAGAATATACGATATTTATTTTTGCAACCTAGTAATAAAATGAGTTAATCTAAATGTACTCATAATCGTTCGAAAGATCCGCTGTTTTACTATCGATTCTTCATATCAAACAATATTTTCGATATAAACGATACGATCGAGAAATGAAGTAATCGCAATTTTTTCAAATTTTCTCTATAATTAATACAAATGACAACCCAAAAATGCATCCTATATTCAGCACGTAACTGTAGCCACACACCTGATGTAAATAAATGCGTAAGCGTGTGTAAGTGAATACTCATCGATGTTAAAAGTATGCACCGATGGCAAGAAGGTAGTGGCGGAAAGAAGGCGGGTGTTCGGACACGTCACGTAGAACGTCACGTATGTACACCATCGTGCATACGGCCCTGCTTTTGGGCCCGAGTGTCCGGTCTGGCAACGGTAGAAACAGCAACGTTCTTCCCGTCGTTCGATTCGGTCGAGTCCGTCGTGAATCGCGCGATCCTCTGACGTTTCTTATTCTCATCTCTCTCTCTCTCTCTCTCTCTTTCTTTCTTTCGATACACTTACACACACATACACACACGTACAACTTCCATTTACGTTCCTCAGTCTCTCTCTATACAGCTTTTCTCGATCGTTCCACGTTCTCGCGCGTTGTGTTCATCCTACGAGATTCTCCACGATGAAGCGATCTCGTCTTTTCATTCGTTTGCCGTTTGGCCACAGTATCGAGCTGAGTTAAAGAAGAAAAAGTAAAATTGTGCGCGACCGACTACGCAAAAGAAGTGTATACGCAGTTCTTTCATATATGTACATATATATATATATGTGTATGTGTGTGTGTGTATATATATATATATATATATATAATACGTCGATGTGTGTCAGTTATGTGTACCGTGAGGTGTTAAGCTGCATCATCTTGAATGCAGTTTTACGTTGTTAGAATTAATCCGTGCTACACGATTCCATTCGAATTGCTATTAACTTTTTCTTTTTCTCTTTCTTTCCATCTTTAATATTTTCTGTAGGGCTCTTTTTTTAGCGTTTTTCAGGCTTTCCCTTGTGAAGCTACAGGTGGTCGTAAGGTAATTCTAATGAATGTTTTCAAAGTGTGCTTATGTCCGTTAGGTCGCATTTTTCTCTTTTTCTCTCCCTTTCTCTCTTTTTTGATCGATTTGAATAAACTCCTTTCACCTACCTCCACTTAATATTATTTTTTATGGAGTCACATTCTTTTTATTTATTTCTTATATTTATTAAAATGAAAATATACTTACACTTGACAGGAAGGTTAGAAGTCATTGAGATGTTTCTTATTTGAATCACATTGTATTTCCGGGCAATTGAAATTTGATACGAGAAAGGTTATTACGTGATAGGAAATTGATGCTTTACCACTTTAACGATGTTAATTATATTTAGCGTAAATTCTAAATGAACTTATTAGGAATATTTACAAATATTGAAACATTAACTATCAAAATACCTGTTGAATTCGGGATTTTCGTAAAAATCTTCTCTATTTCTTAATTAAAGATAGTAATAACATTTCTTCGCTAACTTCACAAGTCAAGATATAATTTGTACTCAATATATTAATAAATTGTTGAATAACAGATTCATGGTAATGAAATCTTATTTTAAAGAATCCATTTGTAATATATGTTACATTTTATGTAATAGTTTATATGGATTATAATATAATACAAAACTTGCAGGATCACCTTGGCGAGTGACTATCATGCCAGCACCAAAGATGTCTGTTATTGGTGATTCTGTGAGATTAGTACCTACTGGTAGTCCTGCGTCATTTGAGTTATCTGCACTCGGCTTTAGTAGTAATGAAATTGATGTGCAAATTTTAAGTGAGTAATTAAATTTTTAAATGCATACTTTTATTGTTATATTTTTGCAACGTGTACTATTAAAAATATTTTAGCACCTTCAAAACGACATATACCTGCACGTATTGAAGAAGAACCTGGTCGTTCTGGAGAATTTCGTGTTGAATTTACACCAACAGAAGTTGGAAGCCACCTTGTGGAGATAAGCATCGCGGGACAAAAGCTACCGGCAGGTCCTCTAGTCGCCAAGGTTTATAACAGCAGTTTGATACAAGTTACTGACGTACCTAGCGCCGTTGTTGGGCATGCCTGTCAATTTAGAGGTACGTTAATTAAATCTTAAAAATTGTATAATATACAATAGACAATTTCATTTCCAACTCATCTTTTTGTAGTTGATGCAAGTGCAGCTGGTGAAGGTCAATTAGAAATATCTATAAATGAAGGAGAAGTACCAAATCATGTTCAAGTTGTGGGCGGCGGACGTTGCCTCGTTTCTTTTACTCCTGAAATTGCTAAGCCACATTATATCGACATCAAATTTAATGGAGAAGCTGTGCGTGGATGCCCATTCATATGTAATGTGTCTGACACAAGCAGAGTCACATTAAGTTTAAATCATTTAGAATTGATACCTGTCGATCAACCTGCCAGTTTCCACATGGACGTTGATGGAAGCGGCAGTGCTGAACTTGCGGTTTCCGTAAGGGGTTAGTTATATAATAAATTTCTGTGTTGAGAGTGAATATACCTTGCCAACAAGATTAATAAATAATATTTAGCATGGACTATGCATAATTGTATGTATATACATTCAGTTACTAATTTATTGTTTGTTATATATTATATATTAATTTATATATTTTCACTCGCATAATAGAAATATATAAATTATTTAAAAATACTTTCAGTTCTTGCGCAAGACTATTTATTTCGTATATTTTTAGGACCGAATATGGAATTACCAGTTAAGGTAACTGGTGACATAAATAGTGGTTTTACAGCTGAATTTATACCAAGAGATGTAGGAGTACATTCAATTAGTGTAGAATATAATGGTCATCCTGTAAATGGTACACCATTTTTAGCTAAGGCATTTAATGCAGATAAGGTATTAATTGGCCCTGTAGGAAGAGGAAGTGTCGGACAACCAACACATTTTACTGGTAAATAAAGCAACTGAAATTTAAACTACCATTGTACAGAAAGACACTACACTAT